>QLPI01012010.1:1616-15695 GCA_003314275.1 Chroogomphus rutilus | reverse complement strand
CATCCTCCGCGTCAGGTAGGAACAACCCAGAACTATGTGATTCGCCAGTCGCATCTAAGATCATTTCATTTATTTGTTTATTATTTTTTGGGTACAATAATTGGCTTAGGTATGGTATCATGTCTATGGAATTGAGAAATCTCAAGGTATGTTTGAGAATATAGAATTTCCTTTGACAGATACAGGAAGTGTCGACCTTGACGCGCAGGAACTTGAACGTTCATAACTGGTAAAAACATCTACGATGTTAGGCAAGCTCCAAGAGAGAGCAAACGAACCTATAGCTGAAGCTCATCATATTAACCCGCTTCATATTTAGGATATCTAAGACACTTGACAGCTTATGCTCAAAGGTTAGTTTAGTTCAAAGTTGCCCGTCGAGTGTATAGTCATTCTTACGCTCCAGTGACATCACTTGGCCGATATCTCCGCCACCACAGAAATAAATAGATTTATATAAATCATCAGGTCGTTCAACACCGTACAAGCTTCCTCCCTCTCTCATAATATTCATAATACGCATTATCATTTATTCAAATTTCCAGTTCGACCATCGGCTACTGGAAGATAGGTTCTTCATGTCTGACAACAATCCTGCCCTGTGATGCCTTTGGGGTGGTAACTGTTGTTGGGAGAAGGATGCTGAGGAGCAGACGACTGCTCAACGCGCAAGGTATTGCGACTTGCCATCTTTGTGAAATCAGTGTCATTTAGACCCCTCAAAAATGATCAAGGACATACCCAAGTGCAACTAACACCAGACCTGGAGGAGCGAAAAAAAAGATCAAGGAATTCGTGAAAATAACAACGAAGATACTGTCGGATGTTAGTGTGGTTAGAAAATAGAGCCAGTATTGAAAATTATTGACTTATTGACTTTAAGAAATATAATACACTGGTTTGAAGTTAGCTTGTGACAATGTACCAAAATGATAAACGAACCTATCACTAACAAGTGACATTAATAATGGTGACCCAGATTCCTTCCTGAACAGTCTCCATGCTCTGTGAATCATACAAAGGCATAGAATGGCTTCCGCCACAATTGACATCAAAAAAGAAATTCCAAACATGGGCGATACGTTAGGAACATAACAGCCGGTTAGATTTCCAACGGGAGGTAATGCCTTTCCTGCTCAGGTGACCAGAATAGGCGAGGAGGACTATTAATAAAAGATATCCTCACCGATGGGAA
This sequence comes from Chroogomphus rutilus, assembly GCA_003314275.1. Taxonomy (NCBI): domain Eukaryota; kingdom Fungi; phylum Basidiomycota; class Agaricomycetes; order Boletales; family Gomphidiaceae; genus Chroogomphus; species Chroogomphus rutilus. Next base: position 14,500 of record QLPI01012010.1, on the reverse strand, counting down.
AGTATAACCACCAAATAACGATACTCCCCGTGATTGTTAACGAACGGATACACGTCAAAACATAGACAATTGTTCTACTCCCATTATAAACGGCATAGACCTGTAAAGCCAAAAAAAATCACATTGCAGAACACATTGAGCGTGACATAGAGCTTACACGGGCTAATAGAACAGCTATAATTCAAGGGGTCAGCACATCCTAGATTTTTCACGAAATATGCTTTGATACCGTCTACACTGACAAGGAGAACTAAAATGCTGTATCTCGTCAATCAGAGCCACAATCACACTCAAGGATGACATACGATACAGCATCCCACCAAAAAAAGACTCTACAGCTGTACGACGTGAGTTCAAATAAGTGCTCTAATAATGGCCGAAAGTTCACTTGCAACTGTAAACTATGAATCAGTATACTACTTTAATGACGATTCATTGGAGTCACTGGCCTTGTTAGAGAGAGAACCATGAAATGAAACTTGATTTCATTATTTTTATTCTCTATAGAATGAGTAAACAACTCATACTCACAGCTGACGGTCGCAATTAGGGAGAGAAGCCCGAAGTAGCGAGTCTGAAGGGCGGTTTATTGATGGCATTCGGTTAGTTGGGCAGTCATAGGTAGCAGAGACTGACCCATAAGAATATTATTTTGGCGAATGAGTTGGGGCGATTCCAAACAATCTTGACCTGAGACGTTTTGCTTTTACAAAACATACACATGACCTTTTTCAAAGACAGAGCAGACCTCGTCAGAGAATGTGATCACTGTTCCTCGTTGTTGAAATAAAATCATTTGACCTCAAAGAACACGACTCTCACAATGGTTATACAACAAGAAAGCTAAAGACGCGGCCCATGAATACTTGGTAATTTCTGGTCAAGAAGACGAGTCAGACACCGAATGCCTGTGTAAATTCCGACTTACTTGAATACATTGCTGCAACTTCCATTTGAGAGTTGGTAGCCATTCTGTATAAGAGACAAAGGTGGGTAATATAGTACAAAGAATTTAAGTGCTGGTATATATGTCCAGATAGATACTTCTTATTGTACCATGATGACTACCCATCTCGCCTCTGCTGAGATATTAACTTGGTAGAGAAACCAAAATTATGTCAAGAGGCATTACCACACTTGTTTTTGATTGGTCAACGATATAAGAGTTCCGATGAGGCAGCAACGCAAGTGAATTCAGATCTCTTGTGATCGATGCATACATCGTGAAAGGAGCTACAGGAGAGCCGACGTCAGCTCATCGAACGCTACCATGCGGCAAACTCAATGGAAGGTCTGCCACCTTTGAAAAACCTTGTACAAACTCAAGTAATATGGTATTTTCTCTGAATCCCTGTCGAAATTGTAACCTCAGTGAAGGCGATAGTATGTGAATTCCCCTTGCATAGGGTTAGGCCATTCGACTACGGGAATTAAAAAATACGCACAGCCACAATCATTGCGTCAAGCACCGCATTTCATGAAACCAAACTAGATATTTAAACCTGTGGGGTGTGGAGCCGCATCTTGACAGATGTTGATAACGATGCATCTTTTTACACCTTAAAGGACGCTGCGGACAGCTCACAAGTGATGAAAACTCTAATTTCAGAATGCGGAACTACTTACCGCAAACAGAACCTTGGATTATCCCTACTGAGGCCCCGTTGGCGATCCGGACAAAATGGGGCTCGGATGGCAAAAATGCTTGTCCTGAATCTGGACAAATCGACCCCGGTGCCAGGTCATGCTAGTTCAAATATCTGGACGAATATGGTCTGGCAGAGCCATGGTATGGTATCGTGGTATATTCAAGTAGTTGGCTGTGCATGTGATGTGTCTTGCGAGGGTATGGTTCAAATGCCATGCCAATTAATTTCAATTCCAAATATCATTTTACTATTTTAAAAAAAAATTGAATTGGTTAGTGAATACAACGTAATATATTTCCCCAAGGCTCATTCACCATCTATATAATCCATGAATTCAAGTATTTTTTTCCAACTGCACTATTTGATACACGAAGTCCTAACCAGGAATTATAAATTTTTGCGATTTTTGGTGATTTTTGCCCTTTTTGCAAGGCCTGCAATTGTCAAGACAAACTTTGCAAATTTTTGTCAAATCCGGTGACCTCTGTCCAGACAGAAGTTCCCAGCCGCAAGCCAGCCTGACCCGGGATAATCCAGGGGTCCTCCACAAACTGATGTAAGATATGCGGCATTCATATAAGCATCAAGTCACAGCCACAATTTTTGCCGTCAAACATTAAAATTTTAATTTCAGCTATTCTGGAACCATGGAAAGATGTTAATAACATTAGTCTACAATCCAATGGTTTTAGAATTTCAATGTATGTATTTTTGAGGACGTAGATACACCTTTTCTTGTTAAAAAAAACTTAAAAGTACAAAGTGTTGTTTTTTCATGAATTCACATTAAACAAATTTTGAGTCTCAAAATCGGCTACTATTTCGGCTATGTGCCGGTCCGGCCATTATATCTGTCGCAACCAAGTTGAGGTGATTTTGTTTGTTTTCATGCCTCTCGCCAAACCATCAGTTAAAAATGAGGAACTCTATCTAGTAAGCATCTGTCTTAGCGTGATATCATGTGAATTCAAACTCGAAGCGAGGTGGACCAGGAGGGAGCCAATTGCAAGCTTCAAGCCATCTGAAGTTTTTCTCAAAAACCGAGTGACACAAAAGAAAATCTATACGCTGGCAGTACTGACTGATAATTGGTTTTCATCGGCAGGCTTTCGAATCGCTCGTCTAAACTGTTTGAGCCAGCTCCGCGTTCTCCCCTCATTCCGCTGCATCGTCAAACGAATTTCACGGATGCTCCCCCGTAACCATTGCACAGCCTTTGGGTTCGTGTGTCCAACAACATCTCCGCAACTCTTTACTGCTTTCTCAAACTCGGTCAAAATTTCGCCCCATGTGTCTAGTGTGACCTCTCCTCCACTACTTTCCTTCTGCGGGATTTTTTGGTCTTTTGGGACTTGACGTGCTATGACACTGGCGAGGATAGCGCACGAGACGACATCGGAAGAGGCCGGGGGTAGATTATAAAGCGGGTATAATTCGGCAAACGTAAGACAACAGACGAGCGTTTGTGATGGGTTATCATCCTGTAGGCGAGGGAGGGAAAGTGCATGCAGAAGGCGGCGAGCTGAAGACAACGAAGGTATATCTATTCCATACTTTGGTCTGTTTTGCAGAGCTTCAAGGGCCACTTGTGGATACTTGAGACGCGCGCAGCGTCCTAGCAACAACAAATAAGATCTTGACAGTCAAGGTCCTGGGCAAAACATGCTCACCAATAAACTCATCACAGGTTTTTGAATCTGGAGGAAGTCCCACACTCCTCCATGCCGCAATCACTTCTAACCCCTTCTCTAGATCCTCCTTGGTCTCCGCAAGGGCTGCCAGCCTCACAATTGTGCTTTTGCGAGGTGGTTGGCGCATCCTCCCTTTTTGATTAAGAATGTCTAATGTAGAGGTGTACAGATGTTTGAATAATTCAGCACGTTGGTGAAGAAGTTCTGGAGATTTGACGCCATGTAACGAGGCTCCAGCCGAGGTCGTGGCCGATTGTGGTTTAGAGGCGAAAAGTTCATCCTCTTCGAGGAAAGGGTCGAGGGATGAGGGGGTATCTGGGTCCTGTTCAAAGAGCTCAGGCGGAGGAGCTGCTTGCCTTTTCTTTTTCAAGGCTAGACGTGTGTTTCAAGATTTTGCTTCATTAGCTTGAATCAATGACACCGTGACGTACCGTACGCAGTGGGATGTATTCGTCTGCTCTGTGTGCGCGTCGCGGTGAAACTATGCGATGTGTTTGGTAGCAGGACCCGGCGTAGAACTAGGATTGACATCTCAAAAAAATTTGAGGGAAGCCTGGAACCGATAACGCGGCTGTTTCCGATACACATTAGCGCCAATGACGAAATTTACAAATATTTTTGCAATTTACCTGTTCAGTTGCCAGTGATGATTTGTTGGAGATATCCAGATCCACCAAATATGGGTTGATAGCATGGGACCATTTATGGGAGACCCCTTGAATCAATTTGAGTCTCCGAGTTCGTTATAATTCGACGATTCGCCAAAAAAAATTTAACTACTGCCTAATGAGTTGTACAATGGAAAAAGCGCGATACATTGTGTGAGTTTGCAATATTCCAACGACACCCGAAACCATAATTGATTGTGTACATGTTTAAGGTTCGCCACCATGAGGCACCTTGACAGCGCCCGATTGCCACACAGTATCCACTTCATGATGAGTAGAGTGTGTGTCTGGAACGAGGCCGGGCCTCTGCTTTGATTGAGTAAAGATTTCAGGACATCAATTGTCGGCCTTATATGAGTACATTGAGGCCCCCTGTAAGCTCGAGTGCCAGCTCAGCTGTGTTGGCAGATCATGTGTTTGGACTTTGATTGTTTTGAGGCTCATTGCAAGCACATGAGTGCCAAACACGCTCTTTATGACGTCCCTTGATGTCGAGATAATACCGCAATTGAGTCCCTACTCACATTTGGATCATCAAACTTGGTTGAAAAAGTATTTTCAGCTCTTTGAACAAATTCGCATTGTCATTCACCCCACTCGTTTTCTGTTCAAAACCAGAAAGAGGATCGAACGTAATTGGCTCCTATACCAATCTCTGTTTGGTGACCACGACACTTATCCTTTTCTTCGAATCAGGCTATGAGCAATGATAGAGTCCGCTTCACCAATGTCTATGTTACCTGCATCGAATGGCACAAACATTCCGAGGCCCCATTTCAGGAATTCCTGGTGTTTATATGAAGGAAGATAGGGGAGAATAACGTTCATCAGCCATTCGTGTTGCAAGGCTTCCTACGCCACGCGAATACCCCCACCAGTCTGCCGGAGAACTCAACGTCAACGCAATCAAGGTACGCCAGTCAAGCTAATTTTAAGCAAATCTCACGTATCCTAGAAACCACTGTAAAAATGACGCAAGCTGATTCGGCCATGGAGAAATGTGTTCAGAGCTAAAGCTATGGATGGGATCAAATTTTCCAAATGATGGCTCGAACTTGTTTGTGTAGTATCTAAGATCGTCTTACAACCGTGTGGCGACATACAACTTTTCCGACAACCATATATCAGTGCCGCGGCTCATGGTCATGATGTTTGTAGTGGGTCTATGGAACCTTGACTACCCAAGTTATTGGTTTTCGTATGCGGTCATACAGTTGGTCAAGGCTTTCTGCCCGGAAGAAGCCATTCACAAGAAACCCCTTGACAAGAAACGCTCTCTGAACCGTGAGTATCACATGGATCTGGACATTCTGGACCTGGCCTCACCGGACCGAATCAAAGAGGCAACTGCTATTTTTGAGCTGTTTAAACTCACTTGGGGACAAATACTCGACACCAACAGGGGAAATTCGTGCGTGGACAATTGAACGTCAGCGGCAAGTGAGTTTACATCCCGCTAAAAACAGTCGACCATACGCTAATGCGTTGCAATAAGACTCGCCGAGAGAGTGAAAACGGCAGACGAAAGAGCCTATGCTGCAGGGGCAGCGAATCAAGCAGAAGCGACGCAATCAGAGAGAGAAAGAGCCGATTAGGCAGAGGCAGCGACGCAATCAGAGAGAGAAAGAGCCAGAGGCGGCGATGCAAGCAAGGGCCTACGAGACAGAAAGATCCAGGGAGGAGCTTCTTGCCCAGATGACGGCGCTGCAAGAGCAACATTCATTAGGCCCTCAAGCTGATTTCCACACGATAACGTCCTCACTCCTGAAATTGCTTTTGGCGCATGTCAGATCATCTCTCTATTATGTGCTTACTGGTTCCACACAGACACTTAGTGTAGTATCCGATGTATTCTAACAGCTTTTTCGATATATTTGATGCTCTGTATCTAGTGGCTTCCAGAGGCAAGATGACGATTCTGTATTAGTATTACCCAGCAACAATTCTCTGCGGTTCAACCACCTGTTATTGAAATTTTCACAGGGTACAAATTCTGCTGCATGAAACTAAAGACGAGCATATTTATCCGACATGTTAGGTTGGGGTCTGCGGATTGTGTATATACTTGTCATGATTAGATGGCATGACGTAATTGCAAGTTGTGACATTGTCCTTGCTCGGGAATTTCCTGCTTTTGCATGGAGATCTTTTCAAACAACGTGGTTATTTAAGCCACAGATGCCAAGAGATCAATAACTTTAATTGGATAAAAAATTTGCCGTCTGATTCAGTTCCTGACCATCATAAGGGTGCCTGGCGTGAGAATCGGAGTGGCACCACTAGATTTTTTTGGATCATACAAGTCCATGGTTATTCTGATTTCTTTTCTACTTTCTACTGTATATAACACCGCTCTCAGATATTCACGACCTAAGCTGTTCCTATTCAAATTATCCAAGGAGTTTCAGCTGTACAAAGCTTTGCCTTCAACTTGAGTGGCTTGGATACCGAATGACATGTGCTGTAAACGAAAGATTAGGCAGTACGTGAAGGTGCAAAATAAGCCTGAGGCTTATTCTGCACCTTCGCGTGCTGTCTGTTCTTACGAATGGGAGCCATTGTTGCAACCGACCCGTCAATCTGGCGAATATGGTTGACCGCCCTGTATGGCGGACCGCTTGGAGTTTTTCCCCCTCGTGAAATCCCAACAGCTATAGTTGTCAAGGGCAGCGGATTGCGGTACCCCTTGTTTTTGTTCAGTATGTAGGGCTGTTGGTGGTATTCACGCACCTCCTCAAAACCATTCACAGTTCTTGCAGTTCTGCTGATACTGACAAAGACAACGACATGAAAGACATGCTGCAACGAGAGATTAGGCAGTGCGTGGGGTGCACAATAAGCTTCGGGCTTGTTCTTCACCTTCACGCGCCGTCCTCTCTCACGAATGGGAGCCAATAGCCTATGAGAGGGTTCGGTTCCAATCCATTCGCATATTGGTGATGTTGGTGGCCAAAGTTGAACACGTGTCCCTGTGACAACAGTTTGGACTCCGTCTTAAAAATGCTGCAGGAAAAAAAGCTCCGCCTCAATTTGGTTGTATTTCGAGCACAGTTGGCAAAAAAATAAAAATGTAATGGACTTGTAGATAATCATAAAAAAGCAAATATTCTCGGTATATTCAAAGTTTGAAAAAGTGTCAGATGTCAAGATTTAGTTAAGCTCATGTTGTAACCATCTGGTCAAGCATTTGGTAACAGCTAGAGTGCCACCATGATTCCTTGATTGTTTTGATATGTTTGACTTGGTAATGGATGAACTGTCCATGCCCCCCTTCCCCATCATATCTTACCCCTTGATTGGGCCCCAAAGTATGCAAACTTATAGCCTGTACCTGAAATCCTAACCTCTTGGTTCAGTGCCTACCTCATCCACTAGTTTCCCAAGACTGAAAAAAGTTGTCTTGAGTCTCCTCTCACTTCAGCTTGCCTATACCTCCAGTCCTCAGCTGCCTACTTCCCTGTTGTGCATCTTGCTTGAAGATCTTTCCTTGGCTATCTAGAGGTCTCCAAGATCCTAAAGTCTTGAGTAGAGCCCTCAGGTTAACTGATAGGTGTTTGAATTGAGCCATTTGGCGTCAGTTCTGAATTCGGAATAGTTGTCTCCTGATATTAATTCCAGGCCAGTTGAAGTTACCTCTGATGAGGTTTATATTAGGGGATAACCCTTTTAAAATTCTGATTTAACTCTGAGGCCAGCCCATCCAACCTGGCACAACTCCACAACCAAGGGCAAGGGTCCAGGGTTAGGAAGAAAGGTCTGATGTAATATTCACATCTCTTCCCAGATCCTAGACATTTAGAGTACCACCTAGATTCACCACTGTACTCTGAACCGTGTCTATCATATCTGCATGTCTATCACATCCATATAATAAACATCCATGTCCCTATACAGGAACATCCCTATATGTTTTGGAACTGTTGATGATTTAACCTGAGAAGTGTGACAAAACTTTAGTGTGAACAAAGTCTAATCAAGTTCTCTGACAAGACATTAGCAAGTGAATGCCAGTCTGGGTTATTGTCCAAAAAGAATTGTTTAGAGGGGGCCTTGGCAGGTACCTCGTCAATTATGTGTAGGAATAATAGTTTATGAGCATAAACTATTAGTTCTACCCTTGCCTAGGATTATTTCCACTTGATGTTCTATATGATCTGGGTTTAGTTTTTTTACTATGTTTTTGCGTACCTTTTCTGTTATAGCCAAGAACCTTCCACTTCGGTAGAAGGGTGAGCTTTACTCTTTGGAATGAACCTCTGGTTTGCCAATTGGTCTTCGGACCTCTTGACAGTGTTAAGTACATGTACCGAGATTCCGGTAATTTGGCAGTGCTGACTGAGCAGTCAGACTATGTCCATGTACAAGTACCCACACCACATGCAGTTACTTGGTACACTAGTCTCGGCTCAGCACATCCACCATCCACATTCCTTGTCCTTATCCCTCATCCACTCTACACCATTCACCATCCATTAATCCTACCACACCTACTCCTTATTCCTCGATCTGCCTCACCTCGGGTTATCCTGTCCTTGTTTTATCCTCAGCCACAACCCTATTGTTTTATAGTCAGGCACTCCCTATTGTCCTATCCTTGACCACTTTCCTATTATTCTATTTTTATTGTTCTATCCCCGTTTGCATTCCTTCATTCTAATTTTACTCATTGTGGACAATACTCCCACATGCTCTGCATACCTTATTGTTCCACATTCCTTATTCCACATGTCACTTCTTAAACTATATAAGTAGGGCATGCATGTACATACTTCCTCATTCTGGGTATTGACTAGGCTTAGGCCCTTTGTCACCTCTTTCCTCTGTAAAGTCCCCTACTTGGGCTAGCACTTTCGGCACCCCCTGAGTACTTTCTCCATCCCAAATTGGTAGCACACATGGCAAGTAGGGTGCAACACACAAGTATATTGAAGCCAAAGCCACTACTTCTGGCCTACAGGACTTGGCTATTACCTGCCTGCATCTTCAGCATTACCAAAGCTTGACAGCTTGACAGATAGTATTATGGCCTATGCCACCAATAAACCCACATCAAACCCCACAACCACCCGCACCATTTCTGGGACCTTTCCAACCACCCAAAGCCTAGATAACTGCCTTCCAAACTCCGATGCATCAATCTGAGGTTCTGCATTTCCGAACCTTCGAAGATTCCAAAGGCAAGGTTCTGCTCCTTTGATAAATGACACACAGGATCATCGCTTACCTCACTCCCTTGTTTTCGTTCTATATTGCTCCTTGTAGTCTCTTTCCCCCCTTGTCTTTACTCGACAAAAGATAGTACAAGACTAGATACATGTATATAAGTCACCAGTCAACTGGACTATTTGCCAGTACTGTCAAGTGTCAGGTACTGATGGACTTCGGTACTGCCGAGGGGTGTTGTCGAAAGGTCGGGTGGACTATGGCCAAGTCCTGCAGGCCAAGAGTAGTGGCGTTGGCTTCAACGTACTCGTGCATTGCGCCCTACTTGCCATGCGTGCCACTGTATTTGCAACAGACAGATACTTGGGGGGATGCTGAGGATGCCAGCCCGAGTCGAGGACTTAACAGAAGAGAAGAAGGTAGAAGGGCCTAAGCCTAGTCGATACCCAGAATGAAGAAGTATGTACATCCATGTCCTACTTATATAGGTTAAGAAGCGACATGTGGAATAAGGAATGTGGGACAACAAGGTATGCAAAGCATGCGGTTATTGTCCACAACAAATAAAATTAGAATAAGGAATGTGACGCGGGGATAAAACAATAAAGGATGGGATAATAGAATGTGTCCATGGATAGGACAATAGGAGGTGCCGGACTATAAGACAAGGCTGGTAACCGAGGATAGTACAAGGACAGGGAGTCCCGAGGTGAAATGGACCGAGGAGTGCGGATGGCGGATGTGCCGAGCCAGGACCAGTGCACCAAGTGTTATGCAGGTGACACGAGCACTTGATCGTGGATATAGGATGATTGCTCAGTCAGCACTGCCAAATGGTCGTGTCTCAGTACGGTACTTGACAAGTACAAATATTGACTTAATTCTGCATCGTAGTTTCTGATTCAGTTCCGGTAAACTTTCCGACTTTCCGAAATTAGGGACAGACGATCAAGGAGGGTGTAACACATAAGTTGAAGCTAAGTCCCTGTGACCTCAAACCACTCATACTGCCCTATACCTTGAACAGTCCTAAGACCCCCAGCACTTCCGTCTTTCTGTCTCCATTCCGATTCTGATTGTGAACCTGCAACCTTTAGCCCCTCTGCCTCCAGAGTATGAACCCCCCTTCGGAAACCACTCGGAACCCTTCAGAAATCCTTCCAGAAGCCTCTAGCTAAGCATCAACATGTGGATTTAACAGATAGAAAGGGTGGCAACTGGTCTTCGGACCAATGGACCTAAGTGGTCTTTGGACTGACTTATATAAGGGTGCTAGCTGCACTAGATAATCCGGTGGATTATGGATAAGAGTAAGATTGATTAAAAGTTACTTTACACTACAGTACTAGTCTCTATATATATGTCAAGCCTACAATACCAAGCTCCGGTTCACTCAGTAGTACCAACCTATCGACCCTTACCATTTAATCCCACACCAGTGACAAGTCATTCCTCACTAGTATGTGGTCTCGGCTTGGTACATTCGGCTCATCATTTGGTTCACTTTCCTCATCTCACCCCCTTTATTCATTGTTATTCTTTCATTCCCCTTCCTTCCCTGTAACCAATCCTCTTTGGGACATTTACTATTTGCCTATTATTCGGTCATGGTCCTATTGTTTTATATTTGGCCATTTTCCATTGTTCTATTCTCGCCCACATTCCTTGTTCTATTCTTAATCATTGTGGACAATACCTCCACATGATTCTTCATACCTTATTGTTCTCCATTCCTTGTGCCACCTTGTTCCACATCTCACTTCTGTTAAATCCATGTGTCGGCACTTAGCTAGAGACTTCCGGAAGGGTTTTCGGAGGGTTCCAAAGGGGTTCCAAAGGGAGAGTTTGTATTCCGAGGGTGGGGGTGGGGATCGGAATTGGGATCAGAATCGGAGTAGATGGAAGTCGGGAACGCCGGGGGTCTTGGGACTGTTTATGATATAGGGTGGTACGAGTGGTTTGAGGTCACAGGGACTTGGCTTCAACTTATGTGTTACGCCCTCCTCGATCGTCTGTCCCTAATTTTGGAGAGTTGGAAAGTTTGCCAGAAACTAATCGGAAACTACGATGCAAATTAAGTCGATATTCATACTGGCAAATAGTCCAGTCGACTGGTAGCTTATATACATGTATCTAGTTCTTGTACTATCTTTTACCAAGTAAAGACAAGGGGAGGAAGAGAGTACAAGGGGCAATATAAAATGAAGAACAAGGAGTGAGGTATGTGATGATCCTGTGCGTCGTCTATCAAAGGAACGGAACCTTGACTTTGGAGTCTTTGGAGGTTCGGAATTGTGGAACCTTGGAATGTATGTTGGACATCCGGAAATCGGTTATTCAGGCTTTGGGCGATCGGAAAGGTTGTTAAGTCCACATGCCAGGCGCTTAGCTAGCACTTCCGAAGGAGTTATCTGGGTTAGCATGAAGGTCCGTAACGGGGCCGAGGACCGAAGACAGAAATCGGACGGACTATGGACGGGGGGCGGAGGCGCCGGGAACTTAGGATAGGTCACGGAATGGTTCAATCCGGTCACTGAGGTGTTCGAGGTCGAAGGGACTTGGCTTCAACTTATGTGTTGCGCCCTCCTCGATCGTCTGTCCCTAATTTCGGAAAGGAGGCGGGAGTTTACCGGAAATGAATCGGAAACTGGTGGGAGACTAAATCGATATTCGTACTAGCGAATAGTCTAGTCGACTGGAAGACTATATACATGCGACTATCCTTGTACTTTCTTTGCCGGTCATAAAACAAGGAGGAAGGGAGTACAAGGGGTCAGTATAAGGAGAAAACAAGGGAGTGAGGTATGCGATGGTCCTGCGCGTCGGCTATCAAGGTAACGGAACCTTGACTTCAGAGTCTTCGGAGGTTCGGAATTGTGGAACCTCGGAATGTATGTCGGACATCCGGAAATTGGTTATTCAGGCTTTGGTCGATTGGAAGGGTCCCAGAAAAGGTGTGGGTGGTTGTGGGGTTTAATGTGGGTTTGTTTGGCTGCATGGGTCATAACAAAGGTCCCGGAAATGGTGTGGGTGGTTGTGGGGTTTAATGTGGGTTTGTTTGGCAGCATGGGCCATAACAACTTCTTAACCTATATAAGTAGTGAATATATGTAGATGGTTCTTTGTTCTGGAAATCAACCAGGTTTATGCCTTCTTATCCTCCCTTCCCCTGTCTAAAGTCCTTTACTTGGGCCGACACTCTCGGCACTCTCCCAGGTATCTCTTCTGTCCCAAATCAGTGGCACACACAGAAAGTAGGGTGCAATGTGTAAGGGCAACCCTCTTACAGCCCTGAAGTATATCTCGGAGGCGAGCTAAGCAGGGGGAATCCAAAGTTATTTAATTATCTACTACCTAAATACATGTGGAGTCCTCACCTAAGCAGGGGGAATCCAAAGAGGAAAGTCTAAGGATCCCGCTGCTGGTGAGCCCCTTTTATACCCTTTATATGGGTGGTCTGTGTGCTAGCTTACAAATCAATACATCGGAGTTTGTAGAGCCAATCTCCTGGTACTAAGTCCGAGGCTCAGGTATTTGCTCCGAGTTCTAGTCATCATGCGTTAAGACCTTTTCTGTCTCCACTCGGTGGTTTCTGGGCCTCTTAGCCTCAGAGTTGGATCGGAGTTTAAAGAGGGTCGTCCCCTGACATCACCCCCCCTTCTAGAGTGCTGCATCCTTGTGGCACAGAATGATAGAGATTCGAAGGCCATTGT
>QLPI01011990.1:0-10213 GCA_003314275.1 Chroogomphus rutilus | reverse complement strand
AATCAGGGTTGCGACAACAATTGGGTATAATCACCGAGCCCCAAAGGTTAGTAGTTACTTTGTTATATACATGTCTTTAGCATCCATATTGACAAGCCCCAAAGGCACTTGTTGCTCTGTGTGTCAGTTATCAGTCTTATTAGACCTTCCCTGCCATCAAGGAGAATATCGCGGTGCGCTGCAGGTAGCATCGAGAGAACTTTTGATATCTTGGCACAAACCTAGCTGCCAAATAAACATTGAATCAACTCCCTAGGTGCGATCCTTTCCAATATAATCTGCTACGCGAGATCCTGGAAACCAGGACCAGTCATAAACAGTGAAATACCTATGTTCATTGCTTAGAGAAAACAAATTCCTTGACCTAAAGTGCTCTTTAAAAGATATTCACTGGTTGCCAATGCGCTGAGTGACATTGTACTTAGAGATCTTTGGCAACTGAAGCACCGCATTACCTTTGAGAAAATACCTTTTTTCAGTGTATAATTCTTTGTCGCATGCTACTTCCATGACACAGAATGAATGTATTCAAACCATCCCTGTCCTTGAGACGTCCATCCTCTGTTTTTCTGGGTCTCACCAATGACGCAACAAGATTCAACCCATCTGGAAAATTTCAATCTGCGAGGATGTTTTTAAACCATCGGTATGTTCTTCTAGCTGTTCATGTTGATTTGCGACACTTCCGGGGTACTTGGATTAATACCAGTGGATCCAACTTCAATCCTCTTTCCGAGAAGGATAAAAAGTCTATGTTCATGTTGCCATGGCGTCACGTGACCATTACATGGTCATATACCTCGTGGCTACTCTTGGCAGACCAATCTCTCCCCTTCTTAGCCCTCTTAGAATCCCACGGCTTATCGAGAAATGAATGAAAATTATATCTATGACACTGGATACACATATTCGATTATTCTTAGTTTCCTCTACATTAACTCATCCTACTTCCAAGACTGATCCGAATGTCAAACAAATCAGGCTGCATATCCTTTAGTTCACAGTCAACTGAGATACACCTTTCGTGTTTATCATGAATACTCCTTCAAGCAAGGGCCCCAATTTTATGATTTCTTCCCCAAATGAAGATGCTGATGGGCTTACACGTTCACCTGAACAGCAATTCCGGTGTATGCCACAGCTGGAGTTCTGTTCAGTGTGACATGTGGCGCGTATTTCCTTTCAAACTGTGTCAGAGTTATTTTTTAATTTCGACTAACAGAGTTCGAGGATTCCCTGATCAATCACAGAGTTTCCAAAGATATGACGTTCATCCTGTATAAGCAGCGTCCATCAAACCAAGTAGGGTCATATCTGTAGTAGTCTGTAAATTTTTTTTGTGGTACATACGTTTCTTTCTGCTATCTGCTGTCGGTTCTGACAGATTGAACATTGTAGTCTGCCTCCTGTCCAAAAAAAAAAAAAGACTTGAATTGGATTACACAGTCCAGGTTTGTAAGGTGGTTATCGAATACTTGTTTCTGCTTTCTGTATATAGTCAATTATCATATCCGTGAAAACTTTCATTTATGTTTATAGGCTTTCAGGGACTCATCAAATCAAGCACTTCTCTATCCGCATTTTATGTAAGCGTTATTCTTCATTTCACTCCAAACTAACTTGCCTCATTCCAGGTCATTCGTATTCTTCTCATCATAAGGCAAAATCAGTGCTTGTTAGAACCAGGCATTATTGAGTCATTTATATATACATTCTCCACCAAAACTCCAATATCCCCTCCAACCATTCCCAGATCAGGACGCAACTTCATATTGAAGTCATATACATCATGAGGAACCTGCGATAATATTCCCATGATTTTAGGAGCAGGTTTTACCCCACACTCTCTACCCGGCCCCATACCTACCCCAAGGGCCGGCTCACCTCATCTGGACACGTTGGGAAGGGGATACACTGGCATGTGGATTTCTATTCAGTATATTATCCATTCTATTCTATTTCTATCACTTCCCCTGTGAAGTTTTCGTCTATATCATTACCACCGCATATATGCGGGTGTACCGCGCGCACGGCCGCATTAGGCCGGCTTCTAAACTTCACTCCGTGAAGTTTTCGTCTTACTAATCATCTTCTACTTTGTATAAATACAAGAGATATTTAGAGTAGTACAATAATCATAAAAAAGCAATTATAACTACATCGTTGCCCCCCATCACACTAGCCCTTAGGCTACGCTTGAATATCTTTGTCTCGCGCTGAACCGGAAGGTTAAGCGCCGAGCGCACTTTCCTATTTAGGAGCAGAGCACCAGCTACTCGTCGTACAGCAAGGCCGGGTCACAGTTGGGTTTCCAACATCACTATATAATATTATCTATCATCACATATTATATCTTACTTGTGGGAGAACCACAAACCGTTAAACCGACGCTTTGGCGCCCAGGCCGGATTCCCGGTACGGCGCCTAAGCGGAGAGTAAACTTGGGACTCAGCTCCCAGTAGAATTGCTATAGGGCAATACTTCCCCTAGCAATAAATACATCTAAAATAGTAGTAAAATCCGGGAGATCATTCCCCCCATTATCCCACCGACTCTCCGATATACAAGCGCGGGAAAACCCCAGGAAACCCTATCTGCCAGACCCATCTACAGTGCTGAGCCCCACATCCTACATGATCACCAATATCAAACCTGTCAGCTTGGGAGCAGGTAGATTTGATCCGGTAAGTTACAATATGCATATGTCACTGTCGATTATCGCTTATAAATCCAATTAGGACCGTGCTACCGAACATCAGACCTAATCGGGCTCGGATGTGGCAGGAGTTGATCCATTACGATATCTTACGCCGACCATGGCATATTACTCACACTAAGTATATTAATTATTGTGTACTCTCTATGGCGCTGATCAGGGTTGAGCGAAACATTAAACACATATTGTTTGTCGTTTATCGCTTATGATTCCTCACGCTTCACTGATCAATGGACATCAGATTAATCAATGTTGTGCCACATTCTGGGGCAAGATAGAGAGGGATCAGTGTAGGTTAGGCTTGAATGGCCTCCAAGTAGCTTTGAACGCCATCAGCACCATATTGTTTCTCGATTATTTTTGATCATTCCGATCAGGGTTTCCCAGGACGCTATAATCCCAAAAGATGTCTGATATTATAAGCACACAAATTGACCATTGTCGGTTGAAGGTGGGCAATTGGTCATCATTTACTTTGGTGATAAGCACCTCCTGCTTTATCAGATTGTGTTCTGAAGTCAATGAAATTTACCTGCACACGGGAACAGAGATCATTGAGTCCTGGGCTCCAGGCTCTAGGATGGTTCATTAAGATAGACCGGATCTCCCTCGAAGTGGGCTGGGATATTTCTCACGTGTCAATCAGTGTCGCGACAAGATGACCAATATCAAATCAAGGTATCCGCATCGGATTAGAAATAGAAGTTGATCCGAACCGCCACCAGTAAAGAATATATTAGCACAGTCGCGTCATTGATTGGGTGAGAGTACTGGCATCACATTGAGTGTCCCGGAATTGGGTCAGGAGGCGGGGGTAAATCATATGTGGCAATCAGGGTCGTGCCAAGATGACCGATATTAAGTCAAGGCACTTTAGGAATAGGATTTGATCCGATCCGCCACATGTGATGCACATGGCAATCACGTGATGACCATATCAGGTCAATTTGGCATACTGGACTGATTGCCGCCATCTGCCGTATCACGCAATCTGGCGCTGTGATCTTCAAATTGCCTTTCAATGAGGTGTAAACATTCCCGGGCCGGTGGAACATGCTCAAGGGATGGATTGCTGCCTCCCACGAAGAGTCTGTGATTTTCGTTATTGAATGGGTGCCTTGACCCGGATCAGGTAAGATCTACAGTGCCAGAAGCAGCAATCAATCCCTGGGACACGTTGTTACACCGGTCCGAGAATGCGAACACGCCATCAAGGGCAATTCAACCCAGCGTCAGATTAGGTGATATCTGATAGACGTCAAATGGGGGCAATCAAGGCACGTTGATATCGTGATCACGGTTATCAGTTGTGATTGAATAAGGACGTCTGAAGGCGGCAATCACACTGGGATGCCTTGGCATGTTATATCGGCCCGAAATTGTGATCACGCTATCACATCAGAGATTGCTGTTCGAGCTTCTGAGATAGCAATCAATATGGTGCGTCTTGGCACTGGGAGGCTATGTTGTATACCGTTCATCCTCGATCATACAGATCAGGTTGTGTAACCGGTAGAGCAAGGTCATAGGAATTGGTTTCAGTTGACCTGTTCAGCCCGAATAGAGTTGAATTCACTTAGATGAAGATATATCATGTGTATATTAGTGAATCAACAATGGTGTAAATAATAGTGATATCTCACCTCAGCATTTGAGTGTGTAAGTCAAACGACTGAGGGGAACCCAGATCCAAGTAAGCAATTTATAATCTAAAGATATGAAACAAATTAAAGTACCATTAGACACATTTTATTTTTCATTTGAACAGAAAAATTTGATAAATGCCAATGGCAACAAGGATTGGGTCACATGTCAGGACCACGTGGTTTATTAATCCAACGATGGGAACTATACTACAGATCTCGATGGTGTTTCGTGTGGCACTACTCCCCTTTATGATTCTGCCAGCCTGGTCAGGTCTGATGACGAAGATATCGACCTTGGCAGAATTGCTGGGGTATTGTAGGGACTGAGTGTAAATACACAGCTCAAATATTCAGGCTCTTTTCCAACGGAACAACTAACTGCCACGTTTCATCACCTGATCGTCTTTGCAGATTCGGCGTGATCAATATACGATACACAACGCACACCATAGGTGAAGGGATAGAATGTCAGTTATTTCCCACTACTAACCTAACTCAACACGATATCGGTATTCTTACAGATCCAGGGGAACTGAAGTTCATATCGGTAATCATTCCCCAATGGTGGCACCATCTTAATCACCAACTACCATTTAGTAGCCGCCAACATTCCCACCCGATCCGGTGCAACTCGATGTGGTTTCTGTAATCTGACTCAATTAACGGTACGACCCTGATCGCCAAGTAATGTATGCTTCACATGTGGAGGTATGGATCATATCCTATTCCTCAACCGATCTAGGTACCTTGAATACCTTGAGTTGAGTCAGTCATCCTAATCGCCAAATTCCATTTAGCAGCTGCCCACCTACCGACCCGATCCAGTGTAACTCAATGTGATACCGGCAATCTCACTCAATTAATGGGGCAGCCTTGATCGCCAAGTAATGCTTCAAGTGTGGTGGTTCGGATCAAATCCTATGCTGACCTGATCCGGGTACCTTGAGTTGACATCGGTGATCTTTGCGCGACTCTGATTGCCAAATGCCATTTAGTTAGCCGCACGCCTTCCGACCCGATCCGGTGGAGCTTCATGTGATGCTGGTAATATGACTAATCAATGTAGGGACCCTGAAATGTGTTTACGGCTTCTATAAATAACTAGGCGATCAAGGTGGCGTGAGCAATTTAAGACCCGGGTCGGCCCGGATCAGGTCGGCATGTGTCTATTTATAACGAGGCGAGCACCATGTGGCATATCGGATCAGCTCATATACATGCCGACGAGGCTAGCCTGGCTAGCCTAATTTGAAATTGGTAATCTTACTCTATCGGTAGTGTGGCCTTGATTGCCAGGTGATATATGACAACCATGTGACGTTTTGGATCAACACTTTTTCATTTGACCGGTTCTGGTCACCACGTCACATATATACCCGAGCCCCATCCTGTCTAATCTAATCTCATTCACGTGATACCAGAAACAAGGACTTCCAGTGTATCCCTGTTCGCTTTAAGGCAGGAGCCGGATAGTCACCTCGAGTCACTCGATGATTGCAACCCTCTACAGCATTAGCTTCCATTGAAATGTGATATCAACAAGAGATCAGAACTTTGATTGTTATATTCTTCTGGCTTTTGGTTAAGTCAACCGAGAAACCAACCACAGTGTGCATCGACACATCAGGAAGGTAATTTCAAGGAAGACTCATGTCGCACAGGTCAGTTAGTGAAACACACAATCGACCCTTGAGTTCCGTTGGATATTAACAAGGTGGCAGGCCATTCTATTGCAGAAACACCCTTGTGCATGATAAATTACCACAATTTCCGAGCCACTTTGCTTACTCCGTCATGTGCAGGGCTCTGTGATCCACGTGGCAGATTACTTGGCTGGGTTCCCAGCATCGAACAAAACTTTGTAAGTGCAGAGCAGATTAAGGAATACTTGGTTGGACCGCAGGTAATCTAGTATATTGACTGGTTTCCCCAAGATCACTTGCGCTAAAGAGATATGTCCTCGTTAAACCACGCATGAGGATCTAATCAATATGCTGTGCAAGGCCGAGCGCAGTAGAAGCAGCTTTATGCAGTGGTAGCTACAATGTGGAATCCAAACCTCGACAAAGGAAGCCTCTTGCCTGACCAAACTGTCTTGTTCTGTGGACAATTAAATCAGTGATTTTTGGGTCGGCTATTCACTTATACATAGAAAAAAATTTCGATAGGAATGACCTAAAAAAATACCTTTATTTGCGTCGGCGGGGGTATAATAGATCAAGTCTCAGAGCACTTGCTCAACTTTGATCAGGTCATGTGCCATTTCACCTTCACCCTCTTGTGCACAGGTCATGGTTGGAAACCTACACATTATAAAATCTGAGGTTGAACTCGTTGATCCAGCCTCCCCCATTTTCTCACAAGTGTCGGAGGGACTGACTTCTCATAAACTTAAAAGTTGATGGAACCAACACTTGTAACAGTTCTTCTTTTCTACGCAAGCACCATTACTTTATTTTATATTCAAGCCGTGTGTCCCTGGTATATCGGTGTTTTTATGTATCATGCACAAGGGTGTTTCTGAGATACAATGGCCTGCCGCGTGGATAATATTCAACGGATCCCAACCGTCGATTTGTGTGTTTCACCAACAGACCTGCGCGACATGAGTCTTCCATGAAATTGCCTTCCTGATGTGTCCATGTACTTGGTTTCTCAGTTGATTTAACCGAAAGCCAGAAAAACATAACAATCAAAGTTCTAATACCTAATTGATATCACTTCATTTTCAATGGAAGCTAATTCTGAAGTGGGTCGCAATCATCTAGTGACTGGGGCTGACTATCCAGCTCCTGCCTTAAACGGAACAGGGATACACGGGAAGTCCTGTTTTCCGGCACGACGCATCTCAGATTAGATTAGATAGGATTGGGCTCGGGTATATATGTGAGGTGACGACCATCACCGGGCAAATGAAAAGGTGCAGATCCGAAACGTCACATGGTTGTCATATATCACTTGGCGATCAAGGCCACGCTACTGATAGAGTAAGATTACGGATATCAAATTGGGCTAGACCGGTCGGCATGTATATGAGTTGATCCCATATGCCACATGGTTCTCGCCTAATTATAAATAAAAACTCCCAACCTGATCCGGGCCGACCCGATTTAATATCGGGAATCTTTAATCGTTCGCGCGACCTTGATCATCTAGTTATTTAATAGAACCCTCAAACACATTCCGTCTCGGTCCGGTCAAACTTGATTTGATATCGATAATCTTGCTCAATAGGTGTGGCGACCCTGATGTCCAGGCGATGTATATATCCTTCACGTGTGGTGGTTCGGTTCAACTTTTCCTAACACGATCTGGTTCACTTCATTTCATATCTTGGCACAACCCTGGTTGCCAAAATAATATTGGATCACATCTCTGGGTGCTATCCGGTCTAATATAATCTGCTGCCCGAGATCCTGGAAACCAGGACCAGTCATAAACAGTGAAATATTTAAGCTCATTGCTTAGAGAAAAAAAAATCCTTGATCTAAGTGTTTAGGCAGCTTTAAAGGATAATCACTGGTTGCCAAAACACTGCGTGACATTGTACTTAGAGATCTTTGGCAACTGAAGCACCACATTACCTTTGAGAAAATACCTTTTTTCAGTGTATAATCCATTGTCGCATGCTACTTGCACGACACAGAATGACTGTATTCAAACCATCCCTGTCCTTGAGACGTTCATCCTCGTTTTTGCTAGGTCTCACCAATGACACCGCAATAAATACATGTCAGGACATCCATGCCACAACCAGCCATTTGTGCACAAATGTGGTGATAATGGAAAATTGATTCGTATAGCAATTTGGGCTGCACATCAAGATGACTGTGCCTAGGAGGAAGGACGGCGTCAACGTGGTGAGATAGGCGAGGGGTGCAGGTTTGAGGGCCGGACAGAGAGCTGAGAATAATAGATAACAGGTGGCCAATAGTAGTACAATGGATTCAACCATTGAATTTATGATCGCTAAACACTGTAGGAAAAAAACTCGTCATAATAGAAAACACCGAAACAACAAGATTCAACCCATCTGGAAAATTTCAATCTGCGAGGATTTTTTTTAAACCATTGGTATGTTCTTCTAGCTGTGCACGTTGAGTTGCGACACTTCTGGGGTACTTGGATTAATACCAGTGGATCCAATTTGAATCCTCTTTCCGAGAAGAATAAAAAGTCCATGTTCATGTTGACATGTAATCACGTGACCATTAGTCAGCAATGTTGTACTTTATAACTCGTGGCCGACTCTTGGCAAACCAATCTCTTCCCTTCTTAGAATCCCATGGCTCATTTAGAAATGCTACAAATTTTTATCTATGACACTGGATGCACCCATGCAATTATTATTAGTTTCATCAGCATTAACTCATCCTACTTCCAAGACTAATCCGAATGTCAAACACGTCAAACTGGATATCATTCAGTGTGATTGTTCACGGTCGACTGGGATACAAATTTTGTATTGCTCGTGAATGCGCTTTAAAGCGGGGGCCCCAATTTCATGATTTCTTCTATAAATGAAGATGCTAATGGGCTTACGCGTTCACCTGAACAGCAATTCCCGTGTGTGCCACAGCTGGAGTTCTGTTCAGTGCGACATGTGGCGCGTATTTACGTTCAAGTTGCATCAGAGTTACTTTTAATTTCAACTAACAGAGTTTGAGGAATCCTGATTAATTACAGAGTTTCCAAAGATATGACGTATGACGTTCATCCTGTATAAGCAGCCTCCATTAAGCCAAGTAGGGTCATATCTGTAGTAGTGTGTAAATTTTTTTTGTGGTGCGTACATTTCTTTCTGCTATCTGCTGTTGGTTCTGACAAATTGAATATTGTAGTCTGCCTCCTGTCCAAAAAAAGAAAAAGAAAAAGAAAAAAAGAATGACTTGAATTGGAATTACATAGTCCAGGTTTGTAAGGTGGGTATTGAAGAGTTGTTTCTGCTTTCTGTATATAGTCAATTATCAGATCCATGAAAACTTTCATTTATGTTTATAGGCAATCAGGGACTCATCAAATCAAGCACTTCTCTATCTGCATTATATGTAAGCATGATTCTCCATTGTACTTCAAACTTGCCTCATTCCAGGTTATTCGTATTCTTCTCATCATAAGGCACAATCAGTGCTGAACCCCACATCGTACACGATCACCAATATCAAACTTGTCAGGCTGGGAGCAGGTGGATTTGATCGGGTAAGTTACAATACGCATACGTCACTGTTGATTATGGGTTATAAACCCAATTAGGACCGTGCTACCGAACATCAGACCTAATCGGGCTTGGATGAGGTGGGAGTTGATCCATTGCAATATCTTACGCCGACCATGGCATGTTACTCCCACTAAGTATATTAATTATTGTGTACTCTCTATGGCGTTGATCAGGGATGAGCGAAACATTAGACACATTGTTTGTTGTTTATTGCTTATTATTCCTCACGCTTCACTGATCAATGGACATCATATTAATCAAGGATGTGCCACATGCTGGAGCAAGATAGAGGGGAATCAGTGTAGGTTAGCCTTGATTGGCCGCTGACTAAATTGGGACGCCACACCAGCACCATATTGTTTCTTGATTGTTTTTGATTACTCCGATCAGGGTTTCCCATCACGTTATAAATCCCACAAGGAGTCTGATATTATAAACGCACAGATTGGCCATTGTCGGTTAATGGCGGGAATTTGGTCATCCTTAGTTGTGTGATAAGCACCTCCTGCTTTATCAGATTGAGTTATGAAGTCAATGAAATTACCGGCACATGGGAACAGAGAACATTGAGTCCTGGGGTCCAGGATCTCGGATGGTTCATTAACATAGACCGGACCGGCCTCGGGATATATA
>QLPI01011958.1:0-13437 GCA_003314275.1 Chroogomphus rutilus | reverse complement strand
ATCGGGATTTGTAATGGAATCTCGGAGTTGGACTGGAGTTTAAAGAGGGTCGTCCCCTGACACTAACGTTTTTAGGTGCATCCCGATGGCCTAGGTCTAGGCGGCATTTGCCACTGTTCCAAAAGCCTCACCCAGGATCCTGTTCTGTCGCTGGAAGCTTCACCAATAGCCCTAGTCAATGCAACTGCCTTGTGCATGCTTGTATACCAGAACGGCTGGCAAGTTTTTGGCTGGGACCTCTCGGTCAATGTTGTCATTCGGCACATTCGGCCAAGGTCTCTTCCATCCGTCCCCATCCATTCCCATTCATTCACTCCATATATGCGCATCATATGCCTTTACAACCCTTCTCCGTTTTTCTCGGCTAGAGGCTGACACCTTTAAGTAGACGGTGGGATGTCTACCTAAAAGGGGGGGGTGGCGACCAGCTAGAAACCTCTTCAAACTGCGCAAACTCCCCTCCCGAAGACATCCCTCTCCCGAAACCCCCTCCATTCATCACTCTCTGTCCTGTCCTTCACTTCCTCTGTTCCTTCAGTCCCTCCCCTATGATCCCGACACTCCACTCACAATCCTACGACCACTCTTACTCCCGAATATATCCCCTCATTCTACTATTAACCTCTAATCCTTCCGCAAACATCCCAACACTCCAATTCCGACATCACGAAAACCTCACATCCCTCCCAGTCCATCTGTCACCCTCTTTTCCCATCAATATAACACAGCCGAGCCACCGAGCACTTCGGCACCTTTGACTTGTTCTTTTTTCCTTTATTTCTTTTACTTTTCTACCTTCTAAAATAAAATAAAAAATATTTTTTTATACAAATTTTCATCATTTCTTTTAGTCTATTTCTACAAACTCATCCTCCTCATCCCTCTCTCAAGAAGGAGCAACATTGCGCTCTCCATCCGGCGCAACCTCTTGTGGAAATCCTCAGACCTCCTCTCCATCTGTTCCAACCTATCCGTCCTGTCCGTCCTCCCCGTCTTCTTCGTCTGCTTCCCTCCCAACCCCCCAGCCTGTGGTACCTGCTCGGTATTCTTCCCGCTCGGCCGCAGGGGACAGGCCCATTTTGGCCTCTTACTCGGAGGTTCAGCCTCCACACCCTCCTCCCGATTCCGAACCCCGGGACAGACTTTGTCCCAGGTTGACTTGATTTTTTTCGATAAAAGGAACGTGTCAGTAAAAGAAAGGAATAATCATACTACCACTCACCCGTGCACCTCCCCCCCCACTCATACTCGGTCCCATACTGGGCCCTGCCTCCATACTCCTATCACTCTTCCGATCAGTAACCTTCGGGACTCCTGAGGTTCCAGGGACTTCTGCCTCCCCGGCCATTGCAGCCCACTGATCTACGGCCTCTTGGCCATCCTCCGAATCATCTGGGGTTGCCCAGCTTGCCGCTATCAGTCTCCCAACTGTAGCCTCTTCATCAGATTCCACCGCCCCTGCCGAGACACCTGCACTATCCATACTCTCCCCAGGGTTCCGCGAATTGTACCCCACACTTTGTGTTGGTACCGGATCACGCTCACGAATGATCCGTCTTCCATTGATCCCCTGCTCGACAGTGCCAGTCTCGGCGTGCATTTTGTTCCAGATTTTTTGATAATGATGGGTAGGGAAGATGCGGTTGGTTGATGAGAAGACTGGAAGCTTCCCACACTACCCGCAAGGTTATGTTTAGGCATCCCGAACCTTACTTTTAATTTCCGGCTTCAGGGGTTTAGCCGCTAAGGGGGGGATACTGTCAAGTACACGTACCGAGGTTCTGGTTATTCGGCAGTGCCGACCGAGCAGCCATTCTACGTCCACGTACAAGTGTCCACACTGCATGCATGTCACTTGGTACGCCGTTCTAGGCTCAGCACACCCACCATACCATTTGCCCGTTCCACGATCCGCTCCACCTTGAGATTTCCTGTCCTTGTTCTATCTTTGTGCGCAACCCTTGTTTTATAGTCACGCACTCTCTATTGTCCTGTCCTTGACCCATTCCCTATTATCCTATCGTTTATTGTTTTATCCTAGTTTACATTCCTTGTTCTAATTTTACTCATTGTGGACAATAACCGCATGCTCTGCATACCTTGTTGTTCCACATTTCTTATTCCACATGTCGCTTCTTAACCTATATAAGTAGGACATGCATGTACATATATTTCCTCATTCTGGGTATCAACTAGGCTTAGGCCCTTCTACCTTCTTCCCCTCTGTTAAAGTCCTCGACTCGGGCCAGCATCACCAGCATCCTCCCAAGTACCTGTCTGTTGCAAATCGGTGGCATGCATGGCAAGTAGGGCGCAACGCACGAGTACGTTGAAGCCAACGCCACTACTCTTGGCCTGCAGGACTTGGCCATTGTCCACCCGACAACCCTCGGCAGTACCCAAGTCCATCAGTACCCGAAGCTTGACAATACCTTATTGTTCCACATTCCTTATTCCACATGTCGCTTCTTAACCTATATAAGTAGGACATGCATGTACATACTTCCTCATTCTGGGTATCGACTAGGCTTAGGCCCCTTGTCTCCCCTTTCCTCTGTAAAGTCCTCTACTTGGGTCAGCACTTTTGGCACCCTCCGAGTACTTCCTCTGTCCCAAGTAGGGTGCAATGCATAAGTATGTTAAAGCCAAAGCCACTACTTCCAGCCTGCAGGACTTGGCCATACCCATCTGCATCCTCGGCATTCCCAAAGCTTGACACCCACCCATGGTGGAACTTGAGCAGGAAGTCAAGTCAGAAATTTTGGAGGTTCAGGTCATCAAGGCTGAATACATAGAAAAGTTGCATCTGTTGATGGAAGAGGGAGTGGCAAAGTGGGAGGCAGCCCAGAAAGCTGATGAGGCTCAGAATGTTGATGCCCAGAGGGTGGCAGAGATTTGGAAGGCTACAGAGGCTGCCCGTATATTAGTAGAGGCTCTGCAGTTGGAGGAAGACTGGAGGTAGAAGAGGAGAGGCTTGTAGAAGAAGAGAGGATCGCAGAGGAAAAGGGGAGAGAGGAGGACCATACGATAGAGTAGGATAGCCGGGAGTTAGACCGCATTCTCCTAAATAGTCAGGAGATGGAAGCTCAGGGAGGAGGGGTGAATGAAGTATCCTGAGAAGGTTTTACCGCTGTATCGAGATCTGGGGATAGAAACACCCCTTCAAGGGCTACCAGTGAGTCCAAAAATTCTTCCTCAAATCACAGTACTCCTGCGATTCAGGATTCTATTCCATTGTCCAGAGGGTGGAGAAGGTGTCCCTGCACAGTCCATAGCTAGGCCTTATACTTCTGTGCGGGACATGGAGAGGAGCCATCGGACTTATGTGGAGGAGCAGGGGTGACTTGTCAAGGCTCAAAAATCCTTCGAGAACCAGGTGGTTCGTGATGTGTGGGTGGCCAGGAAGGAGGTGGGTCTTGGACCCTTTGAATCCAGTTGTCGGGCACTGACCCAACTTTGCCCTGATCACTATCATCAGGCTACCATTCTAGGGGTTCTTTTGTTCCTGAGGATGGATTCCTGCGATCATTGCTGCAGGTGGGGAAGGAACTGTGAGTGGTCTTTGAAGGTCAAAACTTGCATCCCTTGTCAAAACAGCAGGATAAGGTGCGATGTTGATGGGGTACTGGTTGTCAAGGGACCATCCCTGAGGAAATGGCCACAGGAGGAGACAGAGGTACCAGAAACATCCCTTTCAAAGAAGAAGAAGGTTGAAGTGGTAGTTCCTTCCCTTCTGAAGGTTGTGTGTGTGGAGATTGTGGCCGTCTTGGGGCAGGTTGTGGACTGTCTGTCCCAAATGGATGCTCAGATTGACAGGCGACTTGATGATCTTGGGCATGGGGTGAAAGGGTGGCAGATGCTTCCAAGATGTAGAATGCCATTCGGACGGACAGTCGGGGGCATATGGAGTGGAAGCCTTGGTAGGGGGTTTTTCCAAAGTCCTTAGGAGGTGAGGGGTCAGGTGGATCCGATGCATGACTCAGATGTAGCATATCGGATGCCAAAGGCAGGATGATCTACTGGTGTGGAAGGTCCAGTACCAGGGTCAAGTGGGGGGGAAAAGGAAAGGGGGTGGATCTGTTCCATCAGCCTAATCCTTCTGAGCTTGATCCAGACTTAGAGCATCCCATGTTTTATGATAAATGAATTTCTTTTGTTCTTATAGTTGTTCCGAGGTCGTAAGTATTGTATAAGGTCCTAGTAGCAGGTTTTCCCAGGGGTTGCTTTCCCCCTCTTTAGGGTAGACATCCCATCGTCTAACTAGGTTGTTTTTGTAGCTTTGGAGTTGTGATGGTCATGGTAGTTGTGGGTCCATTGTAGTGGTGGAACACAGATTTGTTGCCTGGATGGTGGTGATGCCATCGGAATTTCAGAGGATGTACTGCAATTCTCAAGGGGTTCATGGTTTAACCCATGTCGATGATTCAGTAATAGGTATTAAATCATGTATCAACAGGTTCTAGAAAGGATCTACACGTAGTACTATTTGTCTAAGCAATGGTATGGGGTCTACGTTGGCCAGGGTTTCCTGAGCAGAATTTTTGGAGAGTCGGATCGAGCACTAAGTAGAAACTGTAGGCTCGGCAGTACCAAGAATCACTTGGGATGGAAGATCTAAACAAAGTAGTACTCAATGCCCCATCAATCAACCGATTGTAGTGGGTGAGCATATGGTGTCTGGGCAACTAGAATCTGACAGATTTTTGGAGGGTCAGAGGCATTTCTGGAGAAACAGGTCTAATTTTTTTTTGATTGTTCACGGTTGTTTGAGTTTCTGAGAGAGTGGAGGTATTGTTTGGTTTTTTACTCTATTGGCACCATTGGTATTCAACACGAATGACCGGTGCTGGAGTCATGGGCTTGTGCTTCTATTCTTTGGATCCGTTGCTTTGGATTCCTCTTCAATTTCCTCTATTACTGAGGCTGCACACCCCTTGGTGACTGTGGTGGTAGATCTTGGGCATTCTTTGGCTGTGTGGCCTGATCTGCCACAGAAGAGGCAGAGGTTTTGTTTGAAGCGGCGTTGCCATTCTTGCAGTGTAAGTTTTCCATCTTTACCGAGATTGGACGAAAGATCCATGGTAGTCTTGCTACCACCAGATGAGGTCGCGGGTTGGCCTAAGTTGGCCATCTTATTGCCCATGTTAGGGGCTGGGTACGTATTCGCGGGGGCCTTTCCTCTGTTATAGGGGTGGTCAAAGTTCCATGTTAAGGAGGATTCCCTAGCGACTTCCGATCGACATTCCCAATAACAGGTGTCGATGGACTGGGACAAGAGGTGGAGTTGGAGCAGGGAGTGGGGTCTCTCTACTCTAGAGATCTCATCTTTGATCCTGCTGGGAAGTCTGTTGTAGAACTGGCAACAAAGTGTGCCATCACCCCAGTGAATGCGAGTGGCTAGTCGATTGAATTCAACTACATATTTTGTGATGCGCTGGTTATTGCACATGCGGAGGTTCTCGAGGTCCGCTTTGGCCTCTCCTTCTGGGTCATGGGGGCCGAAGTTGGTCTTGAGTTCAGAGATGAACTTGTCATAGTTGTAGAGCCAGTCTGGCTGGTCAGGGGCAATAAGGGCTAGTTCAAACCAGTCCAGGGTGGTACCGGTCAGGTACAATAGCACATAGGTTACCTTGGCACTGTCAGAGATAAAGGTGTCAGGGTAGTCATGGAAATTCAAGCATACTAGAAAGGCCTGTAATTTTCTTGAATCAGATCCATCGAAAGTGTCTGGATCCCAGACTTTGGCAGCGCAGGGGGCTATTCTTCTGGGGCTGGTCAAGTTACTTGCCAGCATGATGATGGCCTGAGTGAGGTTGGGCACATCATTGGGTCCAAAGGTGAGGGCCCCTCCTGGTTGTGTGGGAGGCAGCAGTGCTGCGGCAGGTGGTACGACAGGGGGTGGTGCAGTGGGCAGTAGTGCAATGGGTAGTTGTGCAACAAATTGGGTGGTGGTGCAACGGGCAATAGTGTGACTAGCAGAGGTGCAACCGATGGTGGTGCTACAGGAGGTGGTGCAAAGGGGAGGGGTGCGAAAGGGGGTGGTATAAAGGGGGGTGGTGCAAAAGGGGGTGGTACGAAGGGGGGAGATGCAAAGGGGGGTGGTGCCATGAATGGCAGTCCCAAGGTTGACAGCACTACTGAAGATGGTGCTAAGCTAGACGGCATCTCCAAGGGTGATGATTGGTGAGTCGTTGGGGGGTGGTTCACAAGGAATGGGTTGGTAAAATTTGAGCATGGGTGTAGGTCTGTGCTTAAAAATCTAGAGTCGGATGAAGGTTCCGGGGGGTGTGCAGGGGTCTGAGGCATCTGAAAACTGGGCCTGGTGGCGGGTAGTTCTCAAGGGACAGATGCATGGCAGGTGGAGGCCTGGGTGAGTGCCTGTAGGGCTTATGCACACATGGTGGGTCTTATGCTCATGACAATCAAGAGTGTGAGTACGAATATACTGTTAAATCCGCATATCAGACACTTAATCAAATACTTCTGGAAGGGTTTCTGGAGGTTTCCGAAGGGTTCCACAAGGGGGGTCAGGGTTCCAAGGTCATAGGGGGTTGGGGTCATGGATTTGCAGGCAGACGGAAAGATAGAAGCGGATGGGAAGCACTGGGAACTTAGATTTGGTTGCGGTATTAGGTTGATATGATTAGTCATTTGAGTGTTCAAAGTCAGAGGGACTTGGCTTCAACTTATGTGTTGTGCCCTCCTCGATTGTCTGTCCCTAATTTTGGAAAGTTGGAAAGTTACCAGAACTGAATTGGAACTTAGGAAACAGATTAAGTCAATATTCATACTGGTGAATAGTCCAGTTGACTGGGGGTTTATATATATGTAGCTACTCCTTGTACTATCTTTTGCCGACTAAAGACAAGGGGAGGGAAGGAGTACAAGGGGCCTATAGAAAGTGAGAACAAGGGAGTGGGGTATGCGATAATCCTGCACGTCGCTTATCAGAACAGTGGAACCTTGGTTGCGGACTTGTGGGGGCTCAGGATTATGGGACTTCAGAATGTTGTAACGGGATCACAGAAAGGTGATTATTCCAGACTTTTACAGTCGGAAAAATCCTGGAAAGGGTGCAGGCAGTTGTGGGGACTAGAATGGGTTTGTTGGGGGCCCAGGCCACTACACAAAGCTATTCAATGAATAGTCCAAAAGCACCAAACATTGACTCAGTTTTGTGAGTCACTGTATATTGTGCCAGTTCCTGTCCTCATGCCCTTAGCATACCTTGTGTAATTGGCATGGGAATTCCAGATTTTGAGATGGCATTTTTGCAGAAACTTAGAATTATTAAAACTTGCTCAGACAGGTCTTAAGGTATGCTTAAAAGGAAGTGATTCTACTAGTTCTACAGAGATCAGAATGGATTTGCAGAGGCAGAAACACATCAGCGTAGGGTCTGTGGTGGAGGTGGAATACTCCAATACTGGGGGACGGGGCGTCGGAGTTGAGAGCGGAGGCAAAAAAAATTTGCACTATAAGAAGGCACGTGGTCCTGGGCGCTAGGTTGTGAATTTTTTGGGCTCCCACCTCCTCCATCAACACTTAACCAACTCAAACCGCACGCTTCATCATACAATGGTTCCCCGAGACGTACAGCCTTCTCTCGCCACCATCACCACTTCAGCGACTACGATGAACATACCTGCCCGAGAGAAACTCAAGTCAATGTCTCGGTCTGGTATACAGACATTGTGCAAAGTACCTGTGCAGCTTCTCTCTGCATGTAATCTACTAACACACCTTCCATAGGCACAACATCAAGGCCAACATATGGACCGATAAGATGAGAAAGCTTCTTGCAATCTGGTCATGTGAGTGCTGTTTCTCTTGCTAATGTCGAGTGCATCTAACCTTACCTCTGTTTCAGTAGAAAGCTTATCCCTTGCCTCCACCCAACCATCCCTCAACCAGTGGCATCTCTGCCTCCCTTCACGCCTTGTCTTGATTTCACCCCTCTGCCATCCACAACCACTGAGCTTGGAACAGGACACCCGTTATCGAACGCCGCATCGCTGACAGTGAAATGCTTGTTCTCGTAGCTGAGCTCGAAGCTACAATGGTTCTTATCCCCTGCATTCAAGGAATCTGTTGCCCAGATTCCCTCCTTGCAGGAGGAAGTCAAGTGTCTTGGTGACACACACAGTGCTTTGATATAGATGTTAGATTGTATTCGCATGCCAACAAATTGGCAGTATAGACTAGTACATTGGAAAGCCATTTTGAGGAGCTTTCAAGGAAAGCACTACCTTGAAAGACCATATCAAGTTACTGGACACCAGGCCTCATCACCAGACACAGCTTGGAAGGACTGATGATAGGTAATTTCATGACTTCTGTTGACATTTCTGAACCTGGATTGCCCAAAGTACAGGAGGGAGAGGCATTGGAGTCTAATTCCATTGCTGAACCGCCACAGAATCTCACTACTTCTGATGCTTTTAATCCTCCAAGCTCATCTCAATATGCTGCCTCAATGAGGTTCAATGCCTTCCTGCCCACAACGATTTCTTGACATAGTGATATAAGTGTTGCAGTGTTCCATCCTCCGCCACCCCAATCTTGCCTCCGTGCCAGTGGGCGTATGGAATGTGAGAACAGGTACAACCCATACTCGATCCCTCCGCGAGGGCCTGGTACCAACAGAAGTAAGCGGAGATAATGGTGTCACAGCATGCAGCGCACGAATAAGGAACGAGAAGAATCCACTACAAAAAAATGACCAGAGCCAACTGAGTGAGGGATGCAACAAACCCGAGCCCGCCCAGCACACTTTCATCTGGTACAATTCAGAGAAAAGTGATGTATCCAACACACTGCCATATATCTTCGCGCATTAATGCACGTCCCGGCAAATATGTATGTGAACGACATGCCTTAAAATGCCGAGTACTGCACGCTGTGATATTAGCATTTCCAAGAGAAGGTACGAAGACAGAACACATACTAATCGAAAATACTGCAAAGTGTCAATTATCCTCAGTGTTGGATTTTGGTCAGGGTTCTCATTTGAAAATGTACCAATTTGAATCAACGAGAGCAACGCCTGATAATTATTCCTTGGACGCGGGGACAAGAACCACCGCAGTTTCGAGCCCAGTTACCCAAGCAAGCGTTTCGCTGCCGGGATCGCGGTGTTGGGGAGCTGGAGGTTGGGCGGAGGACAGGTGAAGGGGTGCAGGTATGAGGAGGTGAGAAGTCTGGTCAGCACATAAACCGGAAGCAGTGCTAACAATCGGAGAGAAAGAATGCGGACAGACATAGGAGCTGTTATCAAACATTGCTCAGGGTAAATGTGTGTGGTAACACAAACAATGAACAGACATGCCAATGTTTAAGTTGTTGAGTTGCTGATCAGTTGCAACTGCCGTGGATATTCAAGTCCTCCATCTGCTCAGATGTTGTTCAGATTTTAGTCAGAGGGTAAAGTTCACCTACCTTCTTCCAGGATAGGATCTCCTGGTAGCATAGCACCGGTTTTACCCTTGCACCCCTTGCCATGACAGATGAGTGCACATTGTCCAAGTCCATAGCCTTGTGTTCCACAAAAGAAACAATTAAAGGGTCATTATTAGTTGATTGTGCTAGACTCATTGTAGATGTATTGGTTCTAGGTCAGCACATTGCATTGCTTGGGTTTGGTAAGAAAGCTGGAAGTGCTGAAATAATTCAAAAGCAAAGCACTGCATAGCCAGGATCATTACGGTTAACACATTGGAGTTTGTCAATGAGATCTGTATCTTTCTGATATTTCAAGGTTGAAGAAGATGGATGGGATACATGTTCATCCTTGATGCTGAACTCCTGGAAGGTGTGTTAGTAAGTTACATGTAGAGAGAAGTTGCACAAACACTTTACAAAGTTTCTGGATGCGATGGACAAGGACGTCATGGAATATGATGAGGCGCATCTGGAAGACAAGGAGACAAATCTGGAATCTGACTAAGACATTGACCAAAGGTTCTCTAAATCAGGTATGTGATCCACCATAGTTGCTGGAACGGTAGGGGATGGCTGTAAGTTTCAGGTAGGCAACATATCTATGGAGGGTGAAGTTCGAATCGGTTCAACGTGTTGGATCACGTGACTTCCTTCCAGAATTCCGACCGCAGCTCCGAACATTTGGGAGGATCCCGTCTCGCAGTGATGAATTCAATCTCAGTGCTGAGTTTGAATTAGCCACTCATATTACCCGGTAAGGATCATATTTTCAAACTCAGCTGAGTTGTGGGCTATTGTAGGTAATCTATAGTAGTCGAACGCCGTGCACGCTATGACCGCTGCATCCCCATTCTTTCGAGGCGGATTCGATGAAACGAGACTTGCTGGTCGGGAGCAGACGGTACGATATCTAGGTACAGTTAATCCTCATGACAGCCACTGATAGGGCCGATTAGATAGAGGAAATGTACAGTGTGCCGGAAAGCTTTCTTGAGATAGAAGTACGAAACCCTCAGACACACGGTAAACTCCACCTATGCACTTTGTGCTCACAACTGACGCTACAATCAGGTTTTGGAAGGAAGATGTATACAGATTACGAGATTATGTGCAAGGTATCCCTACCTCCACACGACTGCCTGTGGCTGCTCTGATTTGATACTTGCTTGGAGACCAATATTCCTGCATTCAAGCTTCGACATTCAATTGTGCGACGGCGTTATTCTGACTTTGAAGCTTTCCGTGACGTCCTTGAGCGTGAATCTACTCGCGTAAATATCCCGCCTTTGCCCGGCAAGGTCTTTACAAATAGGTTCTCGGATGAGGTTATTGAAAGCAGGAGAGAAGGATTGGAGCGGTTCTTGAGCATCGTTGCAGGCCATCCCCTTTTGCAGGTGCGTATCGTGCTCATCCGTCCTATTTCCGCTCACCGCTACATTCTTTTTGTAGACTGGAAGCAAGGTCCTATGTGCATTCCTGCAAGATCCATCTTGGGACAAGGCGCAGTGGATATAATTTGTCCGAAATTGTTGTTGTTCTTTTGACGTATTAATTTCTGTACCAATTGCCCTTGCATGCCTTGAGATATCTTGTGTCTAGTTTCTAATCCCAATACTTTGCCCCCAACTTGTGTCTTTACTTTGTTATTATGCCTGTGAAGGTAACATGACAATCTCGACACCAACAGATTACCTTCATTCACAACTGCAACAAATGTGAATCCAAGAATGCCTAAAATTTGTATATCAAGTACATCTAATTTCGAACTGGCAAGAATCTGTATGTGATACATACATCCCGAAGGGGAGAGGTATATCTCGACCTCTAATGTGTCATATATACTTGGCGCAAGCGCTATGTCCTATCGGCAGTCAGGGTTGCAGGAATCAACGAGCAGCACCCAAGCCTCGTCTCGTGGTCTTGATAATAGCAGTCAAAGGATCTACCAATCCACTTGTCACCCCGAGACGATCCCCTTCTTCCCACCTATACCAATTTCGATACATGTGCAACAAAGAGAAAGTACAAGGACTCACCCCATTTGTTGAAGTAGTTTGAAACCGATATTTGATTCAGACAGTCTCGGCGCCGCCTTCCCAACTATTTCGCCTTCACGCCCTTTATCTGCTCCTCGGTACGGAGTTGATCCCCTCGCTGACCTTCCTGCCGTCTCTGGCGCTTTGCCTCCACCATTGTTACCGTTGATGAGCCGAGAAATCTTCGGCTCATTAAGGTTGACCCCAGACATCGTTGTCTTGAGCAAGGTCATGAACCTCGCCTCGCCACTCCCGTCACTTTTACTCTTCAAGTGGAATGCATTCGCTACTAGATGAGCTCGTCTTCTCCACTCCTTTGCCTTTGGAGGAAGCACCATTTTTTTCATTTCCAAGTTGCCAAGGAAGTTGCGAATCATGTTCTCCAGTACAATCATATCATTGACGCGATCAACGTAGATGGTGTCTCCTTGGAATCTAGCGCCACCTAACACTTCGTCTTTTCTCTTGGAAGTCTTGTGCGTCGTGGGCAAGTCTGCCGCTGCTTTCATACGGGCAAGTGCACGAATACGCTTGCGCTCGGCTTTCTTCGCTCGATCACGTTTCCATTGTTCCCGTAATTCTGGTGGTAGATGGCGATCCTTATTCTTACGCGAGGCTGGTCGGACCACGTCAAAAGCGAGAATAAGTAACAGACTCATGACATACACATTGCAAAAGGTTCTTCATGAATATCTGAAAATTCTTGTTCGTCTGGTTCAATCGCCTTAAATAATGCAGATCTAGCTTTGCGGTTCCCTCCATCTAGAAGGTGGGCATTTTCATCGAGTAAGCTCTGGTGGAGGTCGTTAGAAGATCCCATTATACTAGTTCAACTCACTCACGTGG
This sequence comes from Chroogomphus rutilus, assembly GCA_003314275.1. Classification (NCBI taxonomy): domain Eukaryota; kingdom Fungi; phylum Basidiomycota; class Agaricomycetes; order Boletales; family Gomphidiaceae; genus Chroogomphus; species Chroogomphus rutilus. The sequence continues at coordinate 1,114 of QLPI01011958.1, read as the reverse complement.
ATATGTTTCAAATAAGCCTCATCCTGGTCTGCCCAAGAAAAATCTGGATCGAAGACAGACTCAGCATCGCTGCTATCCCCTTCTTCGTCCATATCGGAGGTTTCACCAATCTCCTTCCTTTCCTCGGCATTGAATTTTCCATCCTCTCCGTCGCTGGTGTCAACCTTGCTATCCACCTCCTCGTCTTCTGCCCTCATCCTTGCCCCATCTTCGAGATCAGCAATGGTTACAACTTCTTCACCTGCCAATCCTTCCACCCTTTGAGCAAAGCCAGCCAACGCAGCAATGTCATCGATATCACAATCCAGTTCCATACCACCCATGTCACTAAGCAACTTCTCGGCAGCACCTTCATCCCCAGTATCCCAATCAACATCTGAGTCGCCTCTCCTCCTCTCTGCATATCGCGAGTCATTACCGACTTCTAAACCTTCTTGAAGAGCAGCCCGTTCTTGAACGCTAAGTCCCAAACTTATCATACTTGTCATATTCAACGAGTTCCTCTCTTCTCGCCGTCGCGCAGCAGCGCGCTCTTTCTTTGCCATCTTGCGTGACCGTGGTGTTGGCTTTAACCCAAGTTTCTTGCGAGCTTGTACTTGCTTAGAAAGAGCCACATCTGGGTCTACATGAGATACGAGGGATATCGGAACTGCGTCGATGGGTGTTGAAACTGAAGGTTGAGGCGCAGATGCGCTTTTCACAGGTGAGGAAGAAACATCATTGACAGGTGGGCTTGACACTGGTACTGTTACGGGAGGAGGGGGAGTGACTCGCCTCGACCGGGGATGTGGCGCTTCATAGACAATAATATCGTCTTCACCTGCTCCCACAAGCTGATTCCCAAGAACGAAATTATAAACAGTATCTTCTGGGGCCTGCGAAGCAAACACCACGGGGCTTGGCTTTGTGTCGACGACAAATGCCGGTGAAACACCCTCATCAGTATCCACGACAGAATTGTGGTCAACAATTTCTGAAGGCTGCGAAGGAGGCACCTCAGTGGTTGGTTTCGTATCATCGACTATTGTAGGTGAAGTATCTTCAGTGGATTTCATGCCGGAATTGTCCATGTTTTCTGAGAACTGCGAAGCAAACACAACCGTGCTCGGCTCTG
>QLPI01011951.1:0-12262 GCA_003314275.1 Chroogomphus rutilus | reverse complement strand
ACAGAAGAAATGGAAACCACTCGGTCAGGCCACACCGAACGACACGCTCAACGTGTCATAGCTGCCCCAACGAACTTCGGGTCCACTCCAGTTTGTAGAAAGTGATAAGGGTATGATGATGAAGTGTAATGGGATAGGAGTGGAGGTGATAAAACTGAAATATACCGCGTACAAGCCTTGTGTACAGGCTTGATCTTCACAAGATCAATCTGGTTCGTTAAAATGATCAATGTACACTCACTAAATATGGTAGAATGACGATGGACCTTCAGCATAGGGTTGATAAAGGATCTTTGCAAATTCATGGCAACATGTCCAGCGGATCGACAAGTCTGATCTTGTTCTCAACTGTGGTAGTTCTATTGGTTTGAGAATAGGGTTAGTTCGCAAAGGAACAATGGCAAATATATTGGCGGAAGGGTATGGGTCTTCAAGAGAGACCCTCGAAACACTTGCTTGTCCAGAAAGAACGACGCAAACTTTGACAGCTTTTTAAGATTGAATGGGAATAATTATGGCCTTAAGAAGAGACTCTGTGATGAGGCATGAGAGGAGATGGGAGGGAACAGCGAATGTGCCACGATTAGGATATGACGATCGACCAATCGACGTTGCGACAATGGAAAAATGTCGATTTTACTTTCACCCATAATCCACCGGATTATCTTGTGCAGCAAGCACTCGTAGGTATGTTGGTCCAAAGACCAGTGCCAAATCAACAGGTCCAAAGACTTGTTGACAGAGGTTTATTCCAAAGAGTAAATCTCAAACCCTTCTACCGAAGTGGAAGGTTTCTTGGTTAAAAACATAAAGGTATGCAAAAACATAGTAAAAGAACTAAATCAGATTTATAGAACATCTGTGGAAATAATCCTAGGCAAGGGTAGAATAATAGTTCATGCACATAAACTATTATTCCTACACGTAATTGACAAGGTACCTGCCAAGGCCGCCTCTAAACTGTTGGAACTAAGATGAGTAAGCACTGAATGCAACAAGGAATGGATGTCCCGGTCATGTTCGACCGGGACCATATATATATTGAATGACTAGAACGTAGCCCCTCAGTGAACCGCCTATTCACTGAGGTGCGTATTCCATTTGCACGCCTAAATACAACGACGCTGATTATACTGTAGTCCGTCTGTATTTAGGTATAGTAATAATATATCTCAGTGAACCGCCCGTTCACTGAGTCCGTCTGTATTTAGCTACTGTGCATAACCGCTACAGGTTATGGGCCCCGCAGAGCCCACTATGTCAACCCCCACCTCCAAGTCGTTTGTTATCCCGAAGCTGGTCAGGGATGGCACGAACTGGGTTACCTGGAAAAGTCAGACGTTAGCCATCCTGTCTGTGACTCGTGGTGCCAAACGTCACCTGGACGGGACCGCGAGAATTCCCCCTCCGATCCCCACCTATCCCAAGGGCCATAAGCTAACGGTGAAGGAGGAGGAGGACCTGGACGACTTGGAAAGACGCTGGGACGATCACAATCAGCGGGAGGCCACGATCATGGCCCACATATTTACCACAGTCCCCGACAGCCTCCTCATTGAAATCCGCAACCTCCCTACAGCCAAGGACGTATGGGACGCTGTATGCTCGAAACACGAAACTAGAGCACTCACCATTAAGGTCGATATGCGGCGCCGGATGTACGAGATGAAGTGCGAGGATGAGTCAAATGTCCGTACGCACCTAGAGGCGATTATGAGGATGCAGGAGCAGCTCGCTGGGATGAATGCAGGACTCACCGACAACGACCTCGTTACCGTCATCCTTGGGTCGCTCCCCAAATCGTACCGCCCACTCATCAATGCAATTACAATGTCAGCGGCGCACACGAAGGCAAAGCTGGAGCCAGATCAGGTGGTCAGTACATTAATCGATGAATTCGAACGACTTACCATCGAAGAGCGCCAACTGAAGGCGAGTGAGAACACTCTCACTGCAGCAAAAGGCCGTGGAAAATCACAGGCACGCAAGGGCACCTCCAACGCAACAAAGACTGACGTTGAATGTTGGAACTGCGGAAAAAAGGGGCATAAGAAGGCAGACTGCCGCTCTAAAGCCAAAAAGAAAGATAAAAGGGATGAAGACATGAAGGCAGGCAGTTCAGCGAACGTGGTAACGGAAGGCGAAGATTTTGCCTTTACGACAATGTTTGCTGGGCCCATGCTCGTGCTGGGAATGAGTGCACGTGCTGGGAACAAGTGCACTGATGGGACGGGAAGTCGACATCTATGACTCGGGCGCGTCAGGGCACATGTCACCAGACAGGCACCGGTTCGTTACCTTCGAGGAAATCGTGCCGCGTGCAATCAATGCCGCCGATAAAACTGTGTTTAAAGCTGTTGGGATAGGCAGCATGAAGATTGGAATCCCAAACGGAAAGACAACGACGCATGTTACCTTAAAGAACGTGTTATATTGTCCTGACCTTGCATTCATGCTAATCTCACTAACGCGCTGCGACACCGTAGGATACTCGGTCCTACTAAAGGACCAAAAGTGCTTGATTCGGGACAAACGAGGAACGCTGCTTGGGCAGGTTCTGCTCTCGAACAGGCTGTACAAGGTGGAGCATGAATCCACAGCAGCGGCGGCAAGTACAGCGCGAAAGATACTCACTATGGATGAGCTGCACCGCTGAATGGGACACATATCCCCACAGGTTGCCAGGAAACTCGTCCAGGATGGCATTATCACAGGACTTGAGCTGGATGCAACGAGTCAGCCGGGTTTTTGCACAGCCTGCGCGCAAGCAAAACCTACCAGGAAGCTGGTCCCACAAACACAAGAGGGACCACAGGCCGTGAGAATCGGCGAAAAGGTCCATTCGGACGTGTGGGGGCCCGCGAACCCCCAAAGCTACGACGGCAAAGATTATTTTGTCACTTTCACCGATGACCACAATAGGTGGACTTACCTCTTTCCGATGGCAAGGAAGGGGGAGGCTTTTAACTGCTATAAGCAGTATGAAGCATGGGTCAAAACCCAGCATGGCACGAAGTTGAAGCGCCTGCAAACCGACCGTGGGGGTGAATATCTCTCTCAGGAGTTCACGGCGTACCTTAAATTGAAAGGAACCGTACGGAGTCTTACCATACATGACACGCCACAGGAAAACGGTGTCTCGGAGCACCTGAATAGAATGCTACTGGAACACGCTTGGGCTATGCTTCTGACGGCTGGCCTACCGAAGTTCCTGTGGACCGAGTCAGTCCAACACGCGGTATGGCTCAAAAACCGAACCTCCACACGTGCGCTCGACGGCAAAACGCCATATGAGCTTGTACACGGCGTGAAGCCCGACCTAACTGACCTACCTGAGTGGGGCACAAAGGTTTTTGTGCTGAAGGAGCACGCCGGCAAACTTGATTCCAAGGCAGATGAGGGGAGATGGATGGGGTACAGTGACGAGAGTAAGGGCCATAGAATATACTGGCCCGGAAAACGTCGCATCACCGTCGAACGCAATGTGACATTCGATGCTCCGGTCCTGGTCACGCCCGCCGATGCACTAACTGAGGGGGGGTCAATCACCCACGGCAGTAGAGCCATCGGCGGCACTCCTCACGGCCACGGCAATGGCAACAAAGGCGTTGGCGTTGGCGGCGGCACCCATCATGGCCAAGGACCACCCCCACTACCACCAGACCCACCAGGTCACGCGCACATCGACCCACTGGAAGACTTCGAGGACGTGGACGTGGACGCAGATCCACTCGGCAGGGGTCACCGCACGCGGAAACCATCCGCATACGTGCGTGGGATCGCCGACGGCACTGGCAGCAGCACCGGTCGCGCGAACACTCCCATGTATCCTAAGGGGCTGCCCGCCCCCACCGGGAATGTCACCTTACCGGTCCTGGAGGAAGTAGAGGAGGTCAGCACGGCGGATGAACGAGCAACGCACCACTCGCTGGAACACACGATGGCGGCGGCTACCCAGAGCGTGGGAGTTGACCCGGTTAGCCTGGACGATGCGCGTTCGCGCAAAGACTGGCTGGCGTGGGATGCGTCTATCAAGTGGGAGCTGGACCAGCACGCAACACTACGCACGTGGGACCTCGTAGAACCCCCAGATGGCGCCAACATCATTGGTAGCAGACTCGTTTTCCGCTACAAACATGACGCGAATGGTAACGTTGTAGCCCACAAGACCAGGCTCGTTGCACAAGGCTTTTCCCAAACAGAAGGGATAGACTACAACGAGACGTTTTCCCCCACGGCCAAACTTTCTGCCATCCGTATAATTGCTACAATAGCAGTCAGGAACGACTGGGAACTCGAACAGACCGACATCGATGGTGCATACCTCAATGCCCCAATTACCGAGACGGTCTACATGCGCCAGGTGTTGTGACGAATGGTGGAAGGAATGGGGAGAAGGGAGTGAGGGATGAGAAAAGGACAAAAATATATTTGAGCACAGATCTGATTGTATAACAAAGAAGAATAGTGTAAAATAGCGTACAGAACAAGTATTAGTGAGCATGCAGTGGAAAGTAGTATAGTACATGGACTTACTAGTAGTTACCATGCGAGAGACACAAACCGGCGGTGACTTAGACGCTAAGCGCCTGGATGATCAGGAGATGAGGCCGGAAGAGCCAAAATGTATGGAATATGGAAGGAGACAAAGGGAAAGCAGATAGGAGGAGACAGAAGGAACATAGGGGAAGAGACTCACGTGCAAAGGAACAAGAATTGAAGGAACCGGGGTGCATATATGCAGTCACCGAGGACAGATGACTGAGAAACAGGAGGATGAGACACGAGACACGACTCAGAGATGCGATAAATGTTGTAGACAAGAAGGGAACAAAGGGAGAAGTAGTTCTATTCAAAGGGCACCACTGACAGGTGCCATATCTCTATGAAGATCTCATCAGGGCAGCCCACAGTGGGCTGACCCTGCATATGCTCCACAGAATCCATTAATTATGGATCATATTATAGCTAGGGGATATACTTGTATAAAGAGAAAGTAACTAGGACGAATAACACCAGTCTCTTATACCGAAAAAACCCCCTACACTTATATTTGATATCCACTCGACGCACTCACGTGACGTCAAGCCACATTGGGTCAAACCACCTCTCGTCATCATTCAAGGCTGTGGACCCAGCGGGGATAGTTATATAGGTGCTATACATCACACTCACGCCTCTATTGATCTATTTCATTGTTGTGGATCACCCACAATCAACCCACATGACCTACAGTCACATCGCCGCCAGCTCCTCGGACCAGCGCTTACATACGATCGACCCGCCGTGCGCCGTCTGCGTAAGAGCATATAATTACATAGAATATTAGCCACACATCCTGTAGCTACAATTCTTTGTACCATAGTAGCTAGTCCATCTACCAACCAATATTCCCCATCACAGTATTTAAGACCAGGCAAAAGGCTATGAAGCCCCTGGACAAGAACGTCACGTTTGCCGCCTCAACCACGCGATCTACGGCCTTAAACAGTCGGGAAGGGAATGGTACAATATGCTGTGTAGCATCATGTACAGGTTCGGATTTACGCGTTGTGAAGTTGAACACGCCGTATTCCACAAATATGCCGGCCAGGATGCTCTCATCATTGCCATAGATGTCAATGACCTCACCATGGCCGGCAACTCCAAGCTTGTGATCTGCGCATTCAAGAATGAATTGCGCACCGTCCTCAAGATTAAGGATCTCGGGGATCTGAGCTGGCTATTGGGAATAGAGGTGAAGTGGGACCGTGAGATGCACACAATCTCTTTCTCTCAATGCGCGTATATCGAGAAAATACTCGAGAGATTTAATTTACAGGACGCTAACCCGCTCAGCACACCACTTGACCCCCACCACAAACTATCACTGTCCCAGTCCCCTTCCACCCCTCGCCAGTTTGACAAGATGCAAAACGTACCCTACAGAGAGGCTATCGGATCCCTCATGTACGCGGCACTAGGCACGTGCCCAGACATCGCTTTCACCGTCTCTTTCCTGGCGCAATTCATGCAAAACCCGGGGAGAGCGCACTGGGAAGCGGTTAAGAGAGTCTTTCGCTACCTCAAGGGAATGAAAAATACTTGCCTTGTCATTGGAGGTACATGGAAGGGACTCGAAGCATACTCGGACGTGGACTGGGCATCACAGGAACACAGACACTCGGTGTCCGGATACGTGTTCACGATCGATGGAGGAGCCGTTTCCTGGAGCTCGAAAAAGCAACCCATTATTGCGCTATCAACTACTGAAGCCGAGTATATCGCTGCAACTCACGCTGCGAAGGAAGCGCTATGGATCCGAATGTTCATCGCGGAAATTGCTCGACCACTCAGAAAACCTGTCACCATCCATCTGGACAATGTCTCCGCAATTTCCATTACCAAGAATGACGAGTACCATCCCCGGACAAAACATATCGATATCTGCTACCATTTTATACGCCAAGCTGTACACGAGAGGCTGATTCACATCGACTACGTACCGATGGACGATATGGCGGCGGACATGTTTACGAAAGCCCTTCCCCGACACAAAGTGCTACACCTGAACGCGATGGTCGGGAGCGTTCTGCTTAAGGGGGGGTGTTGGAACTAAGATGAGTAAGCACCGAACGCAACAAGGAATGGATGTCCTGGTCATGTTCGACCGGGACCGTATATATATTGAATGACTAGAACGTAGCCCCTCAGTGAACCGCCCGTTCACTGAGGTGCATATTCCATTTGCACCCCTAAATACAACGATACTGATTATACTGTAGTCCGTCTGTATTTAGGTATAGTAATAATATATCTCAGTGAACCACCCGTTCACTGAGTCTGTCTGTATTTAGCTACTGCGCATAACCGCTACATAAACAATTCTTTTTGGACATCAACCCAGACAAGCATTAACTTGTTGTCGTCTCATCAGAGAACTCGATTAGGCTTTCTTCACACCAAAGTTTTGTCACAGTTCTTGGGTTACCTCTTTTACGGTTCTAAAACAGATAGGTGCTGACTGTGTATAATCTTAACAAAGTCATCCCAGTCCACTTTCTTGAAATCATATCTCTACATGACTTGGCTTCTTGGTGGTTGTACATTGAGCATTGTATGTATTGGGAGGTGGTCTGCTCCTGGGATCCGGTCTTTGTGACAGGCATAGCACTTGAGGATGCAAGAAGATATATCAGAGCTATAGAAGGTGAGATCAAGAGTTGACCATGTGAGGTGGCTATTGGATTGGAAGGTTGGAGTGCCTGTTGGTAGACACAGCTCATCCCGGTGTTATTGTGTGATAACCTCAAGGAGGGCCTCTGCGTAATTTTTCTTGCATTGTATATGATGGCTCGAGCCCAACCACATTACATGGTGCTTGTTGAATTCCCCAGTGCAGATGAGAGAGGTGTTGGCATGTGTAGGGTGTGAGATGAACCACTCCTGTAGGTGAATAATAGCTTTGTCAGTGTTTGGCAGGTTGTTGACATTGTAAATATCAATAGTTGCACTCAGAGTTGATATGGATAAAGCAGTAATTAGAGAGGATGGGATCCAGATCTGTTGAGAGTAGCTAGATGTTAGCTGTATAGATAACAGGATTATAGAGCAGGGAGGGTCAGAGTCATCTAAGTGTTGAATCAGGTATATTGGAAACCAGCAGGCAGATGCTATGGTAAGGCATGAATGAGGGTAAATGTATGGTTCCTGAATGAGGATAATATCAAACTCAGTGGGATCAGTGATATTGATGAGAGTAAGTGTAATGTTCTTTGAGTGTTTGCAGTTTTGCTGTTTGATATGTAATACATCCTGTAGGTTGTGTTCAGGCATTGGTGGGGGGGGGGGGATAGGGGGGATGTTAGTTGAATGATATTTAGATCAGGAGGAGGGGGAGAGGAGGTGTGAGGGATAGTTTGCTTCTTATAGCCTTGGCCTGCATCAGAGAAAATAGAGGGGGTGCACAACTTATATTGGCCGGTTCTGTATTCTTCTCTATTAGCTTGTATGGCAAATGTGGACTTAGCATTAGGACGGCTGTGAATCCAGCTGGCATGTTCTCCATTGTAGTTAGCACATTTTGGTTTCTCAGTAGTGCATCATCGGTTCAGAAGGCAGGGGTTATTATGCATGCAAGAGTGCTCTGTAGTAGAGTGTGGAACACACCTCCCCAGTGCACTCCATCCCTGATGTCCCCAGTCCTGGCATCAGAAACACTGTGGAGGCCGAGGGACAAAAATGCTTACATTGCATAATACACCCCAATTGCAAGGCCTTGTTCAATAGCAAGGTTTCCTGTTGCCCTGGTCTTAAAATTAATCATTAGTGGCCCATGCTTACTTTTGTTACAAGCATCTTCGCCATTGAGCCAGGAGATTTTTGTGATAGCGTAATTGGATGCAATGGTATCGCTATTGCTGGCTTTGATATCCCATATGGCTTTTATCCAGTAAAGTCAGTCATATGTTCCTTGTCTAATCGGGCAACCGATTCTGATGGTTCAGAGTTGTAATGTTGTACTGACATCATTATCCTTGTGGCCAAAATTACACACTGGCTTGGCCCTCGGTCCGTTCAATGGAACGATGTTGCTCCCCTCAAGTGACTTCTCTTTTTAAGGCCATCTTAATTATGGTATTCAGTTTTAAGTTTCAGTAAAATCTAACTCCTGAATATCCATCCAGGCTACTATCTGAGTATGTATTTTCAATCTGACTTCTTGTGTTTACAAGACTGATTAACTTCTTAATCTTGATCAAACATGTGCTTCTCATCCATGTGGATTCATGTAATCCCGTAATTTCGCCATTGATCTACACCGCTTGAATGAACAGTATCCAATTTCTTACATTCAAGTGGAAGGTCACCCTTTCCGCAGCTTTGGAGACTGAGGGAACATCCATCTATCTAAAAGTAGTACTAACCGAAGAATACTTTGTTTTTGGCTTTTTTTGTGACATCCGTGGGTGGCAAGAATCGATATGTTGCAGCTTTGATCACAACAATCAATCAACACTGAAGTTGACATATCAGCACTCATTCCGAAGGAAACAGCCACTGGAGTGAGATGAGGTACTATTTCCTTTTCCTGGAGGATCACTTAATCCCGGGGGTGGCTAACAATGTGGCAGTCCGTTGTATTAGTCCCTCATTATGAATGCCGAACCTTTCACTTCAATCATTTCAACTCTCAAAAACCAAAGACAGACTGAGGTGAGTAGCGACGTTCCGAGCTGCAAATTTATATTCTAAATGATTGTCCCAGTATGCTGGCCGTGTGTCACCTTGACGTTTCTATGTCAACAGTCGCTGACCACTCGACTCAGTGGCCGCATTCGTTTTGGTGGTATGATTTTACCCGAGTGAATATAAAACACTAATGACTTACTCTCACAACAGACTTTAGATTATTGTTTGACCCTGCATCTTGAAATCGAACTCCTCTGGCCGGTTCGGTGGAGTTTCGCGAAGGTGCTCTATATTCTGGTTACCTACCTAAGTACTTTTCCATCTATACTCATCTTGGCAAGTTGTATGTTCAATTTTCAGCTTCCATTGCTCATGAACTCATCTTCTTCTGTGGCACAGATTATGTCACTTTCGCTTGTACAAAGCTGTTTCAGGCTAGACAAAGTAAGTTCACCAATTCCCACTTTTCCATTGCATTCTGTCCGACACTTCATCAGTTCTGCTTGGTTGTTTATTGGTTCTTGGAGAACGTGCGTTATTTGATGCTCTCGATTTATGTTTCATTGATTTAATCTCTGTAGAGGTCCTGCTTTTCAGGACATGGGTGATATTTGGAAGAGGAAAAAAGTTGGGGATCGCCATTATTGTATTTTCAGCTACTGCGTTTGGGGTGGCTATTTTTCTTCTGGTACTTAGTCTGGAACAAACGAAACGCACGTTAGATCCCATATTTCTCTATCTCCAAGTTATGACATTCCCTTTTTCAGTCATTCCAGACAGAATTGTCGGGTATGAACGCTGCGTAACTATCAAAAACCCAAGTTCTATAAATTTTGTGAGTCTCGTACTATTTACATGCCTGGAGACCGGTAGGCCATGTTATTTGGGGAGAAATTGTAATCAAATTTGATGATTCATACAGTCATTGTAATCGCAACTCTGTATCGCGGGAGGGAACATTGTGGGAGACATTTCCTTCTTTTTATTATTTTTCTCATAAGTTTGAGCCCGCAGATCCCAATATCGCTCTTGTGTTATACAGAAACGGTCAGACACCAATTCATCCCTCAAAATCATCGATGACCTTCATTTTCTAACTGTCTTTTAACAGGGTTGTTGTACTACATTTACATGCTTGGTCCGTTCACTCCAGGGTTGTTCTTAGTGGGACTCTGCTTACCCACTGAAAAGGCTTTTCTATTCTCAATATCATCTTCATTGTGGTATTTGTAAGTGTGAAAATAAATATATATCTGTAATTGCAAGTAGACAATAATCTGTAAATATTAATAGTCCTCCGAGTCTCTAGTCGTGTATGTGAAGTTATTATTCTGAATTCTTAATCTAGGACTGACCAACCCTCTAGCCTGCAGGCAATGCTGCATGCCATCCTGATAAAACGCATGCTCCTTAATCTACGCGTTGCTGTATCACACGATATCACTATCAACCACCAAGTGGGCGATGGACCTCCTCCGTAGACTTGGCAGGTTACATTCCCCAAAGAATTGTCGCCCCGACGGTAGTATAATTACTCGAAGGTATTTGATTCTATCAAAGTAACAGTTGAGACGAAAATGCATTCGGTTCTATATAAGTACATCTTCCAGATCATACATTGACAATCCCCCCTCCTTAAATGGAGTCGGAAAACCCAAGAGTGTCGAGCCCATGATGAGACGAAGGCTGAGCTATGAGTCAACGAGAGCAACCAACGAGAGCAACGAAGAAAAATAGAGGTCAGGCCATGCTGGGCTGAGTTTTCATAATGAGCCAGAAACACACGGATCAGTCGCTACAAGGACTCTCAGTCTACAAAGAATGGATGGTCATTGGTACATACATAGAAAAGAAATAAGGAGATTTATTAAAAGTCCGCTCATTAAACAAGGCTTCTTGGTGCGCTGTGGGTGCAGTAAAAATGTGAAGTGAGAATCTACCAAAATTTAAACAGTATCCGAAAACTTGTTCAGTTCAATTGGGAAGCCGGAATTGGACCAACCCCACTGTTCCCTAACACATGTTATGTGATCAAGCTTGTTCATCGTCTAATCGGGAAATCGACCCTAAGGGCCTGTTGGAAGTTTGAATATTTCTGACATAGTTTGTGGCCAAAATTACTCACTGCCTTGGCGCTCGGTCCGTTGAATTGCTAGCTAGGTACTGGTCACCCTGAAATGACTTCTCTTTTTGAGGTCATCTTAATTATGGCATTCGTGAACTTTTCTCAGAAGGTCTAAGTTACTGTAGAATCTAATTCCTGAATGCTCATCCGAGGTACTATCTATGTGTGTATTTTCAATCCGACTTCTCGTGTTTACAAGATTGATTAGCTTCCTACTTCTGAGGTGCGGGTGGTGCTGAGTGCAATATTGATCAAACGCGTGCTTCTCAACATGTGGATTCAAGTAACCCCGTAATTTCGCCATTGATCTACGAAGCTTGAACCATTAGTATCCAATTCCTTACATCTGACTGGAAGGCCCACCTCCCTCAGGCTTTGTAGACTCGAAGAAACTCCATATACCTAACGGTAGCAATATAACTGAGCAACATGTTTCTTTTCGACATCTGTTTGTGACAGGTTTGATAAATCCCACCAATGATCTCAACAATCAATCAACGCTGAAGGTGGAATATCAGCACTCATTTCGAAGGAACCAGCCACTGGAGTGAGATTGGGTGTTATCTCCTTTTCCTGGAGGATCATTTAATCCTGGGAATCGCGAACAATGTGGCAGTCCGTCGTATTAGCCCCTCATTATGAATACCGAACCTTTGGCTCCAATCATTTCAACTCTCAACACCCAAAGACAGACTGAAGTGAGTAACAACGTTCCTCGCTACAAATTTGTATTCTAAATAATTGTCCTAGTATTCTGGCCGTGTGTCACCTTGACGTTTCTATGTCAACAGTCGCTGACCACTCGACTCAGTGGCCCCATTCGTTTTGGTGGTATGATAACTCCCGAGTGATTTTAAACACTAATGACTTACTCTCACAACATTCTTTAGATATTGTTTGACCGTGCATCTTGAAATCGAACTCCTCCTGCCCGTTCGGTGGAATTCTGCCAAGGTGCTCTATATT
>QLPI01011950.1:0-14471 GCA_003314275.1 Chroogomphus rutilus | reverse complement strand
TGGCAACCTTGGCCTTGCGGCAGCCTTGGCCTGGCGGCAGCCTTTGCCTGGCGGCAGCCTTGGCCTGGCGGCAGCCTTGGCCTTGCGGCAACATTTGCCTGGCGGCAGCCTTTGCCTGGTGGCAGCCTTTGCCTGACGGCAGCCTTTGCCTGGCGGCAGCCTTAGCCTGGCGGCAGCCTTTGCCTGGCGGCAGCATTTGCAAGGCCGGAGGCCCTACAGCCGCCTGCAAGGTGGCTCTGCCACGCGTGGCAGCAGCCTTTGCAAGAAAGGACGGCGGCCCTGCGGCCGCCTGTGAGGTGGCTTCGCCATGCCTGGTGGCAGCCTTTGTAAGAACAGTAGCCTGGCAGTCACCTTTGCAAGGACTGCATTGATTACTATAATATATATATATCAAATTTAATCACACTTTGCTATAGGAAATGAGTAATACAATTTCCAATCCTATGTTCAACACATCTCTATCTATTACTATCTATGAATTGTCCTTGAGTCACACTTCCCTATATACTATATTACTTGTCTTCCTTCGCTCTAGTAACAAAACATGTATTCTTCCCCAATTTGTACCCCTTGATACCCCCACATAAAATTGTCCATGTGAAAACACAGGGTACTGTAAGTCTATTCCCACTGTTCCCAGAGATTGTCCTTGTGACTTGTTTATTGTCATGGAAAATGCAAGTCTGACAGGAAATTGTCGCCTATATAATTCAAATGGCAATTGCCCTTCATTTGTTGAAACCGTCATTCTGGGGATAAATGCTGTCTGTCCTGCTGATGGCCCTGCAATTATCCTCACAAACAGTACCCTGTTGGTCATTCGAACCAACTGAAGTCATGTCCCATTGCAAAGTCCCTGACCTACACCCAGATTCCGAAGAAGCATCAAAGGCACTCCAAGCTTGACTTTGAGTTGAGAGGGAGGAAGACTGCCCATGTTGATGGAGTTTAGATATTCTAGAGGATATTGGTGACTATTATCCTCTTGTCCTTTAATGGTATCTGCACTGGAATAAAGTTTCTCCTCTCCTGGGAATTGAGCCAGGACCTGAGCATTGATCTCGTCCACTTCTGTATTTCTGGGACAAAGGATGGCACGTTCCAAAAATAACTTGTCTGGAATTGTTTGTCCACCTTCAAGGCTAGGATATATCACTGAGATGAGACTTGAGAGATGTGGTGCACAAATAATATGCTGAGGGATGGTAAAAGAGTGATCCAAAGGGAGATTCTTTCCCTGACCGACATCAGAAAGCCATTGGGCAAACCGAGTACTTTGAGGATCATTACAATCAACACGCATGTTTATAGTGAGATGAAGGACCTTGACATGATGCCAGAGTGAAGATCTTTGGATGCATGGACCCACAATCTCTTCCTTATTGCCCTTAGGAACCACAGGTAATGTCTGCTGGAAATTCCCTCCCCATGCTACAGTAATGCCACCAAAAGGAAGGCTATGCTGTTCTAGGATGTCCCTGCAATTCTTGTCTACTGCTTCGATGGCATGGCAATGCTGCATAGGAACCTCATCCCAAATGATGAGACTTGTCTCTTTAAGAAGCTAGGCCCTATCTGTACCCTTTTTGATATTACAAAGAGTACCTTCATTGATCTGAATTGGAAGTCTGAACATGTTGTGGGCTGTCCTTCCTCCAATGATGATTGTAGCAATGCCAGATGAAGCAACACAAAGGACAATAAGACCTTTGCCTCTTGCAGAATGACTAAGTGTATTCCATGTAAAAGACTTGCCGGTACCTCCAGGACCATGTACAAAGAAGAGACCACCTTTTGGTTTTCCATGAGCATCCCTGGTCATGGCAGATTTAAGGATCTGATCATGTGCGCTCTTTTGGGCTGGATTCATCTTGGAAATATTGAGTGAAGCGCTCTGAAGCTCTGAAGGAAGATCATAGTTATGCTGTTCAGTGATTAGACGATTGCCAATAATGTCCTCCCAATGACCTATGAACTGAGGCATGTCCTGGAACTTGGAAAGAGACCTTCCTCCATGCCACATGATTTTGTCGATAAGGAAAAGGCCAAAGTCATAGATTTGATCCTGGGTAGGATCAACAATGCCATGCCTGTTTTGGAGCTGGTATTAAAGGTTATCACAGATGTGTTCCTGAAACAGGGTCCAGAGTTGAGCTGGATCTGAAGGAGTACAGTGGATTAAGATGGTGACAAAGAGTCTCCTGAGCTGTGATCCTGTCTGCATGCCAGCAGCCTCTTGGATGGCGAACCTCCATTCTCTATCATCCTCCAGAAGACCACGTGCTAGGCAGACAGCCTTGAAAGTCTGATGTTGAGTGCCCTTGTAAGACCTGAGTTCTTCAAATGACCTTGCACCTTTGATCACAGTGAGGAGGGTACGTGGATAAAAACACTCTCCAGAGGAAGGACTTGCAAAGTGTAGGCGACCGATGGCAAACTGTTGCTGGTGAATTTTCCATGATTTGGACTTTTTTTCCCAAATGAAGCATAGTCTTTGCATGCTCTGCCCTTTCTAATGCAGATGGGGCATCCTGGTTGGCATCAAAGACAACATTATGCTGGCCAGGGAGGTGAACAGGAAGGGCAAAGATGGCAGGAATCTGAACATGTATCTTAAACTCCAGCAATCTCCAACATGCCTCATGTGAACTGATGTAGCGTGCGTCGAGATACTGCTGGATTTCATCCTTATTCTTTCCAAACTCCATTGTGGTCCTATCATGGCCCTTGTAGATGTACTTGTGGATATACTTGATGGACCATACATTGAAGGTAAGTTCCATATTTATATGGCATTCCAATTCCAGGAGAAGAATGGGACAGTAAGGGACAACATTACGGTTGTCCATTTCATGACCTCTGATGATGTGCTTCCTGCCATCATTAGGATGACGATATAGTGGGTATCCGTCTTCATTTACAGAAGTCTCCTCTCGAAAGGGCTTGGGGAAATGTTTAGAACACTTCCTATCCTGCATGCATGGAGAGTTAGGATGTTCGGGTCTACAGGGTCCATGGGTCATTGTTTTACAGACCAGTTTGTATAGCCTTGGATGTGTCTGTTGATCTGGAAAGACTGCCCAGATGAGGGAATCGACATCTTGAGGAGTTCTGATTTTAGAGTCCGGTTTGAACCATAAGAGAAGATGCATGTGTGGTAGGCCCCTCTTTTGGAATTCAATGGTATGGACATGTGCTAAAGCTTCTCCTAGAATGCCATCCTTTGTAATATGCTTGATGAGGTATTCCTTTTTGAGTTGAAACACCCTAGTCACCAAGTCAGGCCTATCCTGAGGAGCCTGCCTTGGACAGAGGGCATCTTTAACTTCTTGCCAATTAGGATTGGTGGTCATGGTAAGGAAAGGCATCTGCAGGTCCATATTTTCTAGAAATAGCGAAAGAGTTCTGAAGATTCTCCATCATATCTCTGGTGCTCCCAGTGAATGTGGCAGCAAGGATGACTTTCTTTCCCAAATCCTGAGGGTTGAGATCATTGTCTAAGCCAGCAAATGCATCGACCACTTGGTTATATAACTCTGCACGCAAGGTATTTCGGTTGTATCGCAACCATCTAAGCCTAGACTGTTCTGTGGTATCCCATATATCAACAATGTATTGTTGAAAAAGCTTTCCAGCTTTGAAAAGAGTATTGGCTTCACCGTCATGAATAAAAAAATGATAGCGATGGTATTTGGCCATTGACACATTCTTTTCCTGTTCTCTAGAACGCTGGTCAGTCTCCTGTTCAGGGTCTAATTCAGATGCTTGTTCTAAAAGTGGGATGTTCCTATGCCAGCCCATCTCACCCAGAGGAAATTGGAGTACATAATTAAGAGGCACATATATGGCACTCTCCTCATAGATTCTCCTTAGACTTCCACCTTTCAATTGTACAATTATATCCCTGCTGTCTTTGGCTTCACCCTCACCAGGCAAAATGACGGCAATTTCATTGCCAGTAGGAATGTTATACTGTTGAATATTGGTATGGGGTCTGAATGTGAGTCTAGCTTGAATGCTACTGCCATTAGGATGTTTATGAAGTCTTTCAAGGGCCTGGCGATAGAGGTTTACAAAAGGATTATTGGCCAACAGCATTTCTTGAAGGTCATGTAGAGTTTGAGAGTCTAGAACATTCCTGTTGTTCTGTTGTCTATGACCTAATGCCTCGCTGGGGTCATAAAAGTAAAGCTGCACATAACATGGTTCTTCTCCTACTGCAGGAAGAGTAGTACCATGTTGATGATAGACTTGCCCATGAATTTTGAATACATATGGACCATGACCAGAGATGCTAGGATCCAGCTTGACCCCTAAAGATATAAATGCCAGTGATGCATTATACTGACGAATGTGTTCCCTAAACTTTTTTCCTCTATCCTCCTGACCATCCAACAGTACCTTCAATGCTTCAGGAGGCTGTGGCAACGGTGGCAAGGATATCCTGCCCGATGAACAACATATTCCAAATTTTGGAAGATACCTTGTAGAATTGGTCAAATGTTCCATTAACCAATGCCATGCTTTACAGTTTGGACATTTAACATTCATGAGACCTAGGCTGTGACATGGAATATTTCCCTCAATTACATGTTGCCAGGCTAATGGAATTTCCGAATGCTGAAGAAGTGGCTGTAAAGGATGTATAGCTTGAGAAATATGACTGGGTATTGCCAGTGGTAACAGTGGAGGCATAGCTTGAGGGACATGACTGGGTATAGCCAGTGGTAATAGTGGAGGCATAGCTTGAGGGATATGACTGGGTATAACCAATGGTAATGGTGGAGGAATAGCTTGAGGAATACGACGGGGTATAGCTAGTGGTAACAGAGGAGGCATTGCTTGAGGAATATGATTCGGTATAGCTAGTGGTAATGGTTGAGGCATAGCCTGAGGAATACAATAGGGTATAGCTAGTGGCAATGGAGGAGGCATTGCTTGAGGAATATGACTCCGTATAGCTTGAGGAATATGACTGGGTATAGCCAGTGGTAATAGCAGAGGCATAGGGACCCTGTGATGTGACTGGATGACTGGATGAGCCTGAGCCATTGCATGTAACTGAGCAATGCCAGCCGTGCCTAATGGGATTTCTGGTATGTTTACGGGAGCTGTGGATCCCCCTCTATTTCTGCACCTATCTGGAAAGACAGGATGCTGAGCGATCTGTAATGTACCAAGTTGTGCATGAATTGCAGCTATTTGTTGGCGAGGGCTTGGATCAGGTGCAGGTGCAAAAGGATCCAATGGAGCATGGACAGAAGGAAGTATAGGAAGAAGATGAGGGAATGGCTGAGGTGGTGGTGGAGCAAGGTTTTGACAATGTAATTCTGATGCAGCAGCAGCCCTCTCATGATGCATTGAAGGGGAAGTCATCTGTAACTGTTCCCGATGTTCAGCATGTTCCTGTTCTCTATCGTGTTCTGGTGTAGAGGCCATCCTATAAATCATACATCAGCAGTGAAATACAAATATAGTATATATATATATATATAAGTACTCACAGGATAGACAATGATATATCAATTATCTCTTGAAGAGGGAGACTGGAGGAGACAGCAAGAAGATGCCTTGAATTCCAAGATCAATTAAAACCAAAAGCCTGAATTATAGACACACCTGTGTGTGTGTGCACCAACGTGATAAATGCACCCAAAGATATTAATATTGATTTTACTCTATTACTCCCCCACAAGGTAAGCAGGACTGCCCGGGAAGTGCCAACAGGTTCATTCGTGCATTAGCTGCTTTTTGGGGTGTCCAAAATTGACATATGGATGTAATTTTGCGCACTTTGCCCTACATGCACACATGCAAACTTTTGCCCCAGTTGACTTAACAAAATTTTGCATATTTTCATTTTCAAAAAAAAATCTCCAAACAAAATTCATAAATCATTTATCATGGATCAATGGATCAAACAGAATACTATCATTGAAAAAAAAATCTATGTATATATTGTTACTCTAACTACAATACACATCCTCAGTGTGATCAACCAGCCATCAAGCCACTTCCCACTCGCTTCATTGTGTGGGTTAGCGTTATTTCAAATGCAGTTGCAAGCAACATTGGGTGTCATGTCGGTTAGCGGTCATTGCTTAGCGGTCACTGCGTGTGTAGCGGTGGTCAGTGCGACATGTGGGGGCATCGCCCAGGCTGTAGGGCACCCAATACAATGCACGACACAGCAACACCAGCGCACCACACATCCACATAGCCTCACACGTGCGTGTCAGGAGGTGGGGTGCATGGGTGTGGACTGCATCGTGCATGGTGGAGGAAGGACGTGGCGTGCAGTGGATGCACAATGTGAACATGCGGCATGCCCAGCACACGCCAAGGTCCATCCTCCATCACACATGATGCAGCGACACCAATGCACCGCACATCCTGACAGCCCCACACATGGGAGTGTCAGGAGGTGGGGTGTTCAGGTGTTGCCACGTCATGTCGGGTGCCAGCGTACCCTACCGCTATGCATGTGGGGGCATCTCCCAGGCTATAGGGCACCCGGTACAATGCACGATGTGGTGACACCAGTGCACCACACATGGGGGTATCGGGAGGTGGGGTGCATAGGTGTGGACTGCATCGTGCATGGTGGAAGGACGTCGGTGTGCGGTGGGTGCACAACGTGAACATGTGGCACGCCCAGCACACACCAAGGTCCATCCTCCATCACACACGCTGTGGCGACACCAATGCACCGCACATCCTGACAGCCCCATACATGGGAGTGTCAGGAGGTGGGGTGCTCAGGTGTTGCCATGTCGTGTCAAGTGCCAGCATACCAGTTGGGAGGGTGGCAATGGTGAGAGGCAGGACGTGTGTGTGCTGGTGTCACCACATCATTCCATGGACAATGCACATGACAGGGGTCTATGTACGGTAGCATAGGAAATGGATTGTCAGCCTGTGAAGGGAGAGTTCCATCACAAAATATAAAATGAATATTTTGATTGCACACCGATACTGGCACACAGCCCAAGCTCCATACCATCCCAGGGTGTTCCCAGGAAAGTCTCTGTAGCCCACCAATGGGCACGACCAGGGTCTGTATAGTGTAGCAGTAGCGTAGGGAGCATATGCATTGAGAAAAAATGTCGTGTCCGACACGGCGACACCAGCGCACCTCACGTCCAGACAGCCCCACACCTGGGGGTGTTGGGAGGTGGGGTGCATGCATTGAGGAAAGAGGTTGGCATGTGGTGGGTGCACAACACAAAGATGGTGTGCACCAAGCACATGCCAAAGTGTTTTCTCGACACCAGGGGACTGTACATCATTGTAGGGCAATGCGTGGGTGGTGGGGGAAGAAAGAGAGACGTGGTGGTTGAACCAGTCACATGACCAGGCTGTGCTGGAATTTTGAAATTTGCATCGTGGGAAAGGCTTATATAAATTCTGACTCAAAGCTGACCAAAAACGCCCACAAGTGCACCAATTGAACTTTATACTATAGATAGGAGGGAATGGCAGGGACGATCCACTCAACTTCATGTTATTAGCACCAAAGTAAAATTTTGAGGAGTTACTGAGACACATGATACATCATAATCAGCCAGAAATCCAAGGGGTCTAAGCTTCCTTTGCCATAAGGGCAAGGCTTCTAATATTTGCCCTTGTTGGTGTATTCCTGAGAACACCCCTGGTCCAATATGTGTTTGCTGAATGTGTTGTCTGTGTTGGCAATATATTGTATGTTTTTTGTTTACTTTTCTTATTTTTCTACTACCACTGCCACATTCTTTTATTGCACACGCATATACTCTTATCACTTATGTGTGACACCTGTCACATGTGTGACCCATTGTCACTTTCACTCATCATATATGACACGTGCATGCATAAAGATCTTGCGTCCTGGTATCGGTCATCGGTGCATACCTTATTGATCGTCCTCAGCATTTTACTGACCGTTTCTTTTACACATACCATGACAATCCACACATTGTGCGATCGCATGGGTCGTCGCTCGCTCATTTCTTGCTTCGTCGCACGCTTGCCTGTCCGGCCTCTTTGTGTGACTCTCATCGGTGCGTACGTTATTGATCGTCCTCAGCGTTTTACTGACCGTTTCTTTTACACATACCACGACGATCCACACATTGCGCGATCACATGGGTTGTCACTCACTCATGTCTACGCTCGCCTGTCCAGCCTCTTTGTGTATTGTTGTGGATTGAGAATGCACACGGTACCCCCAAGTATGCATCGCTATGGTGTAAATAGAAGAATCCCATAAAAAAAAATTGGTGTCCATGTTGAATTGCTGTCAGGTTTATCATTGAGTGAACGCAATGTCTCACATGAGTGCCCGTGAGTCCCGTGCACATACCACTACTCGATCGGGGGTTACATACGTTCCATCATGGCATCGTCCTCCTTTATATCAAACCTCGCCTCCTATTCCCTCTGCGCCTCATCCTCCCTTATATTTTCACTGTGAGTAGTTTGAGATATATTATTGATGATAGTTGTTGACCTAAAGGTACTTACCAGGATGTCGTTTACATCTGAGAGAAGCCGTCAAGCAAGGCACGCAGAGCATCGTCAGCAGTTGGAAAGATCTTCACCTTCCCTGGATCATAAAAGGGAACCATCTGCATCTCAATCACATTACCAAAATCCTTTTAGCCCTATAAATTTACAAGATATCCCTTCGGGTTCAGCAGGTGTTTCACATTTGCATGCTATTGCCCAATCTCTTTCTGTCATACAAGGTCATCGTTTGAGATCTACTGTTTCTCCAAATGAAATTCCTTTAGGCACAGCAGGCATCGCTCAATTACAAGCTATGGCTGTACCACATCCACAGAGACATGACCTTCGTTCATATCCAAGGCCACTTATTCAACCTCCTCCTCCTCTTCTTATTTCGCATCCTATCTCGACTCCAGTATTGGTTCATCGGACTCATTCCTTATCACCTGCACCACTTCTTCTTGAACCTATATCTCAGCCTTTTTTACATGTTCCTCAGCAAAATACTCCATTGGCATGTCAACCAATTGTTGAAAACAATGTTCGAGGCAACGATCTGGGTTTGCTGAATGTCAGGTGTTTGGATTGTCATGCATGGCACTGGATTGCTGAATGACTTACGCATTCTTCCAATTGTGCACCTAAATTTGGGATTTGTTGTTCGGCAGGCAGAATATCCTTGCCATTGTTGCCGGAGCCACCTGATCTTTTGAGGACTCTTTAAAGTCAGGACAACAGGGCAAAATGGTTCAGAGAGCATATACGTCAATATAATGCGTCTTTGGCTTTCACGTCATTGGGGGTTCAATTGGATTCTAGCGTCTTAGGCCATGGTCCTTATGTCTTCAAAATACATGGCGAGGTTTACCACCGACATGGATCACTTCTTCCACTGCCAGGTGAACACCCGTCTTACGCGCAGCTTTATTTCTACAACCCCAGTGAGGCTTTGGGATATCGACAAAACCGCAATAGAAATATTTTAGACAATGTGGTGTTGAATGAGCTTCAGCAAATGATGCTATCCTCCAATCCTTTTGTCACTCTGTATCGTCAAGGCCTTGAAAGGTTGTGCGACCATCCAAACAGCAATAACATTGAAGCCAGACTCACATATCGGCACCATACTGATATCAGATGATATAATGTGCCATCTGGGGATGAAATTGCCGTCATTTTACCTGGCGAAGGAGACTGTGAAAACAATAGAGATATCATCATACAGCTTAGAAGCGGTCACCTTTCTAGGATTGGTGAAGAGAACCCCATATATGCCCCCTTGCATTATGTTTTGCTTTTTCCACGAGGAGAGATAGGGTGGCATACAAACATTCTACTGCGATCCCTTGCATCTGCTACCGACCCATCTGCTACCGAACCAGACCCTGAACAAATGTTTGAACGGCATTCTAGAGAGCATGAGAAAACCGTGTCTATGGCTAAATATCACCGA
This sequence comes from Chroogomphus rutilus, assembly GCA_003314275.1. Classification (NCBI taxonomy): domain Eukaryota; kingdom Fungi; phylum Basidiomycota; class Agaricomycetes; order Boletales; family Gomphidiaceae; genus Chroogomphus; species Chroogomphus rutilus. The sequence continues at coordinate 4,531 of QLPI01011950.1, read as the reverse complement.
TATCGTCTTTTTGTTCGCGACAGTGAAGCGGATACACTCTTTAAAGCTGGAAAACTCTTTCAACAGTATATTGTTGATATTTGGGCAGCCACAGAACAATACAGACTCAAATGGTTTCATCTACACCAGAACACATTGCGGTCTGAATTATATAACCAGGTTGTGGATGCATTTGCTGGCTTGGATAATGATCTGGCTCCACATTCATTGGGAAAAAAAGTCATCCTTCCTGCCTCTTTTACTGGGAGTACGAGAGAAATGATGGCAAATCTTCAAAATTCTCTGGCTATTTCCAGGAAATACAGGCCTGCTGATGCTTTCTTGACAATGAAAGCCAATCCTAATTGGGAGGAAGTCAAAGCTGCTCTATTTCCAGGACAGAAGCCTCAAGACAGACCTGACTTGGTGGCACGAGTTTTTCACCTAAAGAAGGAGCATCTTATTCGTTGCATCGCTGAAGAGAGCACCTTAGGTGTGACAATTGCACGAGTCTATACCATTGAATTCCAAAAGAGAGGGTTACCACACATACACCTTCTGATATGGGTTGATCCAACATCTAAAATCAAAACACCCGATGAAGTCGATTCTTTGGTTTCAGCGACCTTTCCAGACCAAGAAACCTATCCGAGATTATATTGCCTGGTTTGTGAGATGATGACTCATGGACCCTGTGGCACTGAACACCCAAACTCACCATGCATGCAAGATGGTCATTGTTCAAAACATTTCCCCAAACTATTTTGCGATCAGACATCAATAAATGAGCAAGGATATCCTCTCTATCAGTGTCCTAATGATGGCAGGAAACATCTCATCAGAGGCTATGAGATGGATAACCGCCATGTGGTTCCTTACTGTCCAATGCTCCTCCTTAAATTTGGATGCCATATCAATGTGGAGCTTACGTTCAACGTGCGTTCCATCACACACATCGACAAATATGTGTACAAGGGGCATGATAGAACAACAATGGAGTTTGGCCAAAATCACAATGAAATCCAACACTATATTGATGCATGCTATATCAGTTCACAGGAGGCATGTTGGAGGTTTCTGGAGTATAAAATCCATGCTCAGATTCGGGCTGTAATGGCACTGCCTGTTCATCTCCCTGGCCAGCACAATGTTATTTTTGATGCAACACAGGATGTGCCAACTGCACTTGAAAGGGCTGAACATGCCAAGACAATGCTGATGGGTTATTTTGAAGCAAATCTCAGGTATCCTGAAGCACGTGATTTGCTCTATGTTCAATTCCCAGAAAAATTCGTCTGGGTACCAAGATCTAAATTATGGAAACCTCGACAAAGCCTGTCTACCATTGGTCGTATACATTTTGCCAGTCCTTCTTCTGGAGAACAGTTTTTCTTGCGGACCCTTCTAACGGTAGTAAAAGGAGCATGCTCATTTGAAGAACTCAGGTCCTTTGAGGGCACTCAATATAATACCTTCAAAGCTGCCTGTCTTGCACGTGGTCTTCTAGAAGATGATACAGAATGGAGGCTGCGTCTCCTGGAAGCAGCAGGAATGCAGACAGGATCGCAATTAAGGAGGCTCTTGGTGACAATTATGCTCCATTGTACACCCTCAGATCCGGCTCAACTATGGACCCAGTTTCATGCAGAAATCTGTGACGATCTGGTATATCAACTTCAAGTTAGCTATGGAATGGCAACTCCTACAGACAAACAAATCTATGACTTTGGCCTTTTCCTTATAGATAAAATCATGTCACAGGAAGAGCAAAGACTTGCCGAGTTTCATGATATGCCTCAGGTGACCGGAAACTAGGAGCATGTCGTTGGAAATCCTCTGATTGCTGAACAACGCCTTTATGATTCAGCATCAGAATTACAGCAGGTGCGTATCAATATCGCTATAATGAATACAACCCAAAAGGATATTCATCAACAAATCCTATCATCTGCTTTAAAGAGAGATGATCAAGGGAGGCAAAATGGGGATCTCTTCTTTGTCAATGGTGTAGGAGGTGCTGGCAAATCATTTACCTGGAATACTCTCTGTCATTGAGTGAGGGCACAAAATTTGATTGTTCTCTGTGTCGCCTCATCTGGGATTGGTGCTATTATCATCAAAGGAAGGACTACTCACAACATGTTCAAGCTTCCCATTACCCTCGACCATGATACCTTTTGTAACATCAAAAAGGGTACGCACCAGGCCCAGCTCTTGAAAGAGACCAGTCTGATCATCTGGGACGAGGTGACGATGCAACATCAATATGCCATCGAGGCCGTAGACCGTACTTGCAGAGATGTTCTTGAACGATCTCATCTGCCATTTGGAGGCATTACAGTTGCATGGGGTGAAGATTTTCAACAAACCTTGCCAGTAATTCCTAAAGCGACAAAAGAAGAGATCATAGGGGCTTGCATTCAAAGCTCCTATCTGTGGCACAATATCAAAGTGCTACATTTGACCCAAAATATGCGGTTGGAAAGTCAAGATCCTGAAAATGCTCGGTTTGCCCAATGGTTGGTGGATATAGGTCATGGCAACTATCTTCCTCTCGATCACTCTTTTGTTATCCCTCCACAGATGATATGTGGTCAACAGCTATCGAGTCTCATTTCAGCAACCTATCCCTTTTTGGAAAATCAATCTGACAAATTCTTTTTGGAGCGTGCCATCCTATGCCCAAGAAATTCAGAAGTAAATGAAATCAATACATTGGTCCTGTCACAATTCCAAGGAGAAGAGAAGCTTTATTCAAGTGCTGATACTGTCAAAGGCGAGGGAGCAGATGATCACCAATATCCAGTAGAATATCTGAATTCCATCTCAAAGTAGAAGACAAGTGGATCAGAAAGAGCATGGAAGGAGGGATAATCCTTTGGAGAGGCCTTACACTCATGCTGGGTGAATTGACCATCATTGAAAATCTTGAAAATTGTTAGTTTGGGTTATTCTTTTACTGTGACATCCAATTTATATAGGTGGCTGGGGCAGAACTCATGCTTTTCAATTGCCAGCCACAACACAGGCTCAATGTGGGGAAAAGAGCAATCCAGTGATATACAGTACCTGAGATAGGGTTTAAAGAAATTAGGGGCACAAAGGGGAGTGTAAGGGCAACCTACATGGGTACTGATTCCTGGGCAACTGCTGGAAGCTAGAACCAGCAGGACACCACCCAGCCCTGGCCTTCTCCCTAGGCCTGACTCAGGGACTCAAACCCTAAAGCCTACCTACAGAGCCAATCAGACACTGGTAAGGGGATCCAGAAGTAAATATATATTAAAAGGAGACTAAGTACAATATCAATGCATACCTAGTAAGGGGATCCAGAAGAGAATGAGGTGAGGATCCCTTACCTAAGCAGCAAACTATATAGCTAGTGACTGTGACACAAGTAAGTTATGTCACAGTCAGTGAAAACAGAAGAATCCACAAGAGAAGAAGGATATCAATAAAGGATATACAGGGAAAAGGAATAAATATTAGTAGAAGGGGCTGTCCCCTGAAAGGGAGCCCTGGGATTGGATTGGGCAGAGGTTGAGCGGTAGTAATTCTTAGTACTAAGACATTTCCAATATTCTTGGTGAGATGCTGACTGGCTTTTAGTCCAAGTCAAGTCTGCACTGGAGATCTTTGAGCAACTCATCCAGACTACCAAGCATTACTTGTATTTCATGAATCAGCTTCTCACACCAGATGCACTTGAGGCATTCACAATGAAAAAGTCAAATGATGGTGCTTAACTTAAGGAACAGAATACTGTCATTCCTCAATCTAATCCAGACCCTTAATTCCATGGAGTTTATCAGGAAATAATCACACTACAAGTTGAAGAAAAAAAAGGTTTGAAAGACTTCCTTGAGAAATGTGGATTCAAAGTTTCAAAGATGAAGGCCAAGTGCTCACCCATTTGTCCTTTTGAAAGTCAAAACTGCTACATGGCTTGGCTGTTGTCACAGCAAGAAGATTTCATAAATCATCCTTCCATGTTACAGCTAATGATCAAGAAGAAGGGCCATGAGTATATTTTCTTGCCAAATTTCACTGTCAATTGAACCCAATCAAAATGGCAAGTCCAACATCACTTGTTATAAAGAACAACAGCTAATCACTGGGGATGGTGTAAATACAAATATCAGGAGATACCAAAAACAAATTTTGCTGTCACAAAAGAGAAATATTTTGAGGTTCTTAATAGATGCCCTACATAAGTAAGTTGGAGATTTATTGATTTGTCTTGGAGGTTTACTGATGCCTACAGAAATGACTCAATGCATAATTTGATCCCAAATTTTGATCCCCCCTCCCCTCCCTTCAAAAAAAAAAAAAAACTTCAACTCCTTCTCATACTTAGAGGAAGGTGATTCTATGAAAATTGAAATATTACCAAGAGCTGTTTTCTCAGGACAAAAGTGAACTTTGAGTGTTCACTACTCTACAAGGGAGAAGCGGTCTTCCAACCTAATCTTTCTATATGCCTCATGATTCACAATAATTATTTGCAAATCGTAGAGCAATCTATCAAAGCACTGAAAACCATCGCTGAGAA
>QLPI01011949.1:0-58286 GCA_003314275.1 Chroogomphus rutilus | reverse complement strand
AAAAAAAAAAAAAAAAACCCCGTATAATAAAATTGATCAGAGTCCCTTTGACCAGTATTGGAGGGTCTACCATGAAAATGACATTATCATTTGTACGAAGCAACTAACAAAAATGATCAGCGAATAACGCACAATTTGTTATCAGCATGGGCTTATAATTACTTGTCAAATAGGGTATATTTTAGCAATACAAAAATCATGAAATTGCTCTCTCATGTAACACATTTCATGATTCCATCACTTAATTCCCAATAAGCATTCTATAGCCAACCTAGTCTAATTTTGATCCCATAAATAAATTCCTAAGGTTAAAGACAAACAGTTTCTGCTATAGTCATGTGACTCAAATGTCACATTCCACCATTTCGCACAAGAATTGGGCAGCATTGACAAAAAAATTATTCTAAGACCACAGATCAATGGCATAGAACTATATGTACATGGTCTTGGTTTTACTTTTTGAAAAAAAATCACTATTGCAAATGTAGTATATCCAAACTTTCAAACATCTTCCCAAAATTCATAATCACATTTTTAAGCAGTCTGTTATATCCGCGATATAACTCCGACATCCCGGACATCCGACATAGGGCGCTACGAAAGGACCCTACTCCGAACCAAGTCCGAACCTACATTGCCACCTCCGAGTCCGACCAGCATCGTTAGCCTCGGACCTCGGATATCTTCCTTTTTCATCGAACAATAGTCTTATTGTAACACCAATGTATATTTCTCTTGTACTCTGTTTTCGTTCATCTTATTGTTCTCTTGATCATTCCTAATTAGTTACAATAAGGATCGTATGTATAAATACCTCCAGACTTCTGTACTATACCTTAGTTCAAATATCGACTTGTATTCCCACTCACTCTTGAGCTCCGAAAACTTATCTTCTCCGAACCTCCGAAATAAAGGACTGACGATCGAGGAGGGCGCAACATTAAAGTTGAAGCCAAGTCCTTACAACTCCATACACACGACTCGGACTGACTTATGTCAGCTCGGACCTGACGCGAACTCGGACGCTAACAGTATATTCAAACTCACACTCCTGATCGTCTATGAGATGCAGCGAATGAATCAGAGCTGTTCAAAGACTTACGGAAGCTTCGGTACGCCGCGCATCCCTGACCCCAAACTTACCTGCCGCAGAACCCGACATCCATATGCCACCAAACCCTCCACCAGCCCCAGACCCACCATCCGAACACTCGTCAAACCCCCTCCTAGAAAACCAAATGCCACCCTCGGATGACGCCAATGCTGAAGCCAACTTGGCCGAAGCCATCACCATGTTAGCCAAACATTTGTCCGGCTCAAAGAAATCATCAGCTCGGACCAAGATTCGAGACCCCAACCCCTTCGATGGCTCGGACGCCAAGAAATTACAACCGTTCCTGGTGCAGTGCACCTTAAACTTTCGAGACCACCCTGACGCCTTTGACTCCGACAGTGCCAAAGTAACCTATATACTATCATATCTAACTGGCACTGCCTTGGACTACTTCGAACCCGGTCTCTCCTCCGAACCCACACCGGAAGGGCCCCCTTGCTAGGACTCGTCCTCCATGATGGTCAATAGTTCCGAAACCATCTGGGAACTCTTGACGGCCGTTTTACGAGGCGTCCTTTTTAAGGCTTCCTCCTTTCGGAGCCTCTCGGCCTCCTTTTTCTGCCTAAGGGCCTCCTTTTTCTGCCTAAGGGCCCCCTGATCTCTGGCCCTTTTTTCGGCCGCTTCCTTAGCCTCCGAGGCCTTCTTTTCGGCCTCTTTAGCTTTTCCTTCGGCCTCCTCCTTGGCCTTGCGCTCAGCCTCCCGCTTAGCCTCCTCCTCGGCCTTTTTCTTGGCCTCCTCCTCGGCCTTTCTTTTGGCCACCTCCTCGGCCCTCCATTGCTCTTCGGCCTCCTCTTCGGCCTTCCTCTTCTTTTCAGCTCGGATTTGATTGAGCATCTCCGAGGCTGCTCGCATCCGCTCTAGCAAGACGGCTTCCTCGTCAGGAACGGAGGTGTTGGTTGACGACATGGTTGGGCTACTACTATGGAAAAGGGTCCCCCTTTTATACCTTTTTTCAACGCCTAATCACATAATCTTCATGCCAGATACTATTCTAGCTGAGTTGGACAAGGCTCATATTGTATAGTGTAGTAAAATCTTTTTTTCCAAAAAAATCGCCATCTTCTATAGCAGAATACAATTTTTTTTCAAAAAAAAAATGTCGACGATGAAAATTTTTGTGCTGTGACCATGACATTGTCACATCACGTGACTATAGCGGAAACCATTTGTCTTCTACCTTACCTTCCAGGCAAGATCATACTCATTGTGATCACATATAGGTGATTTTAGCACCTGATCACACTGTTGATTTGAGCACCTGCCCTTGACTATTGAGGTTGTGCTGAACTTCTCTAGAAAGTCATTTTTGTGTGTTTGGATCCATCTTGCACCTTGAGGAACACTTAGGTCTAGGACAATCCCTCTATTCACCAGTTTCTTAGCTCCAATAATGTTAACCTCATTGTTGCCTCTGAGGTGTTCCAGGTTCTTGAGTACTTCATTAGCCTTGGCTACCAGCGCTTGCTTTGTTAGCTCTGTTAGGGCATTGTTATCTGCTTTTAGGTCTTTAACTATCAGTACTTGGCTCTCCCTTGCTTTTGCTCAGGCTAGGGTGTTTGGATGTGACAGAGGTACTGTAAGGACAACTCTCCGGCTCCTCTAGAAGTATCTCACAGAGAGCTTAGGTAGAGGGGATCCAAAGATTAGTCTATATTACTGGCTACTACTAACACTGCTGCATACCTTAGGTAGAGGGGATCCAAAGAGAACCAAGTGAGGATCCCCTTACCTAATCACTAGCTATATAGCTACTGTGTCACAACAAGTACAAATAGTGAGGGAATAACCAGTAACATGAATAAGGAAAAGGGGGAATAGAATAGGAAGGGAGTAAGTCATATAGGAAATTAAGGAAAATATAAGGAAATAAGGGAAAAAGGGAATAGGCCCCCAGGGCTGTCTCCTGGCATCAAGGGAGAATAGGATAAAAGGGAAGGAATTAAAGCTAAATGTAAGGAAAATAGAGGAAGGGAATAGGCCCTCAGGGCTGTCCCCTGACAGGTACATTACCCTTGAGTGCCACTGCATACTTTGCTCCCCCCATCTTGTCCCCTCTGTTAACCTCACTTTCTTTCTGCATTCTATTCACCCTCTCAGTCACCTGGAGTGCCTCCACCACTGCTGTCTTGGCTATGCCTGTTGTCTCCTTTGCTGCTTCAATCAGTGTGTTTATATTGTCAAAAGTTGGGGCCAGCCTTTTTTCAACATATTGGAGGACCACCATCCCTGTTCCTCTGGTGGCCTCATCCATCATGAGGATGGCTACTGCCCTAGCTCCCTCCAGCAGTGGTTTGAAGGTCATGTTGTGTGCTAGTGCCAGTAGTGTGTAGCTGAGTTGGTCAATAGACAGAGGGTAGCCCTGCTTGTCTCTGATCTAATTTAACCTCCTTTTTATGATCCCGGCTCCATCGATACCAACCCTGAGCGACGTGATCGAGACTAAGATAAACAGGCAAAAGAATCAATTCCGTCCCAGTTCCAAGGAAAGCTGCCCATGCTTCTGCTCTGTCGTTGGGGCATGGGATTGTGACTTGGGGTCACCGGACGTAGTGTAATGTGGGATGATCTGATCAACCAGTCAACTCATAAGCGATATAGCCTGTGGCATTGGTGTGGTGCCGTATAACGTGTCGGAGCCAGATTAGGCTTGGTCTCGGACCCTTATTGGCATGATGAACACATTGCAATCATGTGGCGTCGGCATTGGTGTAATATGTGGCGGAACGGGTCAGTAACTGTTCAATCCCAATGATCGATGGCGCTACAGGATCATGATAAACATTGAATGGTGTGATGTCAGTGTTGTTCTCGGTAATCATTCCTCATCAGTATCGTTTGTATGCTTTCGTCAATTGTTGGAGAATGTTGTTGAAATTTCGGTGGAGGACTGAGGAAAAAACAAACAAGTGATTGGCGCAGTGGATCGTTGCAGAAGAAATTATGGTGTGACTGAATGCAGAAAAATTGCCAGTCGAATTCATCTAACAGCTGTGTCGGATGGCCAGACGTTGCATCCCTTGATATAGGTGTCGTGTGACATCACCGGGTGAGGCAAAATATGTTTGGATGCTGTACCCATATGATCTGCCGGTGATAATGTTCTTACGCCTGGCCTCTGGTCTGAAGCCCTCGGCCAAGCCCCCGGGGCTTGACCGGGCTTCATGCCCTCTAAAATTTAAAAAGGAAGTGAGATGTCTTCTGAGATATTTAAGCTGAAAATCTCAACAAGCAACAATCCTGTCTTGGCCCCAATGATCTTGCCAAACTATGCTCTTACCAGTCTACTTACATGATTTTTGATCATTGTTCGCAACATAATATCCAACTGCAACTTGAATTGTAAGTAGGAATTTTCAATTCGCAGAGTAAAAAGTCAAGCACTATTCAACACCCATCATTGGGAAGGTCGCACATTGGTCGGAGTGGGGCCGAGTCTCTCACGAGGAAGCCATTCCAAAAAGTCACGATACTTCTTGACTACGACTCACTCCGCACCAATGTCGTCTTTGGGAATAACTTCTAATATGTCCCACCTCACCGTCAGTATGTGCCCTCGTTGAACACATACCCACCTGAAGAAGCCTTCGCTAACTGACCGCTTTTGTTGAAGATGCCGGTGGCGCTGTTACTTTCCAGAATGTCATCAATCCCAACACAACCCATGGTAAGTGCGACGATGGTTCGTCTCACCTCGTGCCATTCAGCTCGGTCCTTGTGGAATTCATGTCCTTAGTGCTCACCAAACTGATCCACATGCAGATGGACGTCGGCAGGAAATATATAATTGGCTAGCGGGTCCTGACTCCCGATCAAAACATGCTCGTGCTGGAAAGAAGCGACAAGAAGCGACGGGATTGTGGTTTGTACGAGGAGGAAGCTTCAAAGAATGGAAACTCAAGAACAATTTGTTCCTCTGGCTCCACGGCAAGCGTCCGTTTTCTCCTGCGTTCCTTGTTAGTCCGTTTCTCTCGCTGACAGCCTAATGCAGCTGGGGCTGGGAAAACGATCCTGTGGTCCGTAGACCAGTTGCTTCTAAGAACATGAGTTAACGCATGTATCGATTAGTTCTACTATCGTCGAGGATATTGTTCGTCACTGTGAGACAGGCCCCTCGTTCGCCTATGCTTATTTCTACTTCGAGTTCAACAACATGGGCATACATCCAGACACTGTTCTCCAATCTATCATTAGGCAGCTATACTCGCAATGCGCGTATACCCCTGATGCATTGGAGAAACTATTCTCTGAGAATGCAAACGGTCGCAGATCTCCCGCTCTGGAAGATCTAATTTCAACTCTGAAATTGATCATTCAGAGCTTTGACCATGCGTACATCATTTTCGATGCACTCGATGAATGCCACGATCGTCGTGATTTTCTGGAATTTCTTAAAGAGATACATGGCTGGGGACTTGATCCATTACACCTGTTGGCAACGAGTCGACAGGAGGACGATATCATGGGAGTGCTGAACCGTCTTGTTTCACATCTTGTACCCATGGACGACATCCTTGTGGACGGTGACATTCGTGTGCATGTATCCAAAACGCTGGAGGATGATGGGGAGTTTGCTGAGTACTCGGCAGAGGACAGGGAGAAAATCAAATATGTTCTGACTAAGGGTTCGCATGGAATGTAAAGTGGTCTCTCCGCCTTCTCGCAGGTTGTGACCAGCTGATAAATTGCCAAGGTTTCGATGGGTAGCTTGTCAGTTAGACGCACTACGAGACTGCTTTACCCATGACGACCTCATGGAGGCATTGGAGTCGCTCCCAGTTGGTCTATATGAGACTTACGACCGAATTCTCTCAAACATTCGCCAGCAACACAGCCGGGGAGCTCTCAGGATGTTTGAGTGGCTTGCATTTTCGTCGAGAGCAATATCACTAAGAGAAGCCGTCGAAGTACTGGCCACGGATCCAGACTCAAGAGATGGACATTTTTACAAGCCAGGACGACGACCTCTGACTTCACAAAAACTGTTAGCCATGTGTTCCAGTCTAGTTACCATTATTTTCCCAGATGCCCAGATATCATACAGATATGTCCACGACGAGGAAGAAAACATTGATCCATATTGGGCAAGCTTTGATGGAGCCGCAAAGCTTGCGCTGGCCCATTTCTCCGTTCAGGAATATCTGACCTCGGACTACCTTAGCCAACGAAACGACAAAATGTGTTTTTATCACTTAAACACAAGAATTGCTAATACAACCATCGCTAGGACGTCTCTCGCTTACCTGCTGCAATTCAATCAGCCTGGATGCATAGGTAGCCGGGCCTCCTATCCATTATCTGAATATGCTGCAGAAAACTGGACATACCACGCTGAGTTAGGCGATTGTCAATCAGGTAGTTTACACTGGCTAACGATGGACCTTCTTCAAACCAATGCCGTGTTTATGAACTGGCTGGCACTTTACGACCCGGATGATGACAGGCACGGATCATCTTGGCAGTGTACTCCTCTGTATTATATGTCATTAGTTGGGTTGAAAAGAGCGGTCGAAACCCTCCTGGAAGGTGGTGCAGATGCGAACGTCCGACAAGGTAAATGGGGCAGTGCCCTACAGGTGGCGTCGTTTCACGGCCATGAGGACATAGTTCGCTTGCTTCTAACACATGGAGCGGATGTCAACGTGCAGGGAGGAAAATATGGCACCGCACTGCAGGGGGCATCCCTTCGCGGCCATGAGGAGATAGTTCTCTTGCTTCTAACACCCGGAGCGGATGTCAACCTACAGGGAGGAAGGTATGGCACCGCGCTGCAGAAGGCATCCCTTCGCGACCATGAGGGGATAGTTCGCTTGCTTCTGACACATGGAGCGGATGTCAACGTGCAGCGAGGAAAATATGGCACAGCGCTGCAGGGGGCATCCCTTCGCGGTCATGAGGGGATAGTTCGCTTGCTCCTAACACACGGAGCGGATGTCAACATGCAGGGAGGAAAGTATGGCACCGCGCTGCGGGAGGCCTCGGTTCACGGCCATGAGGGGATAGTTCTCTTGCTTCTAACACACGGAGCGGACGTCAGCGTGCAGGGAGGAAAGTATGGCACCGCGCTGCAGGAGGCATCGGTTCGCGGCTTTGAGGGCATAGTTCGCTTGCTTCTAACACATGGAGCGGATGTCAACGTGCAGGAAGGAATATATGGGACCGCACTGCAGGAGGCCTCGGTTCATGGCCATGAGGGGATAGTTCTCTTACTTCTAACACACGGAGCGGATGTCAACATACAGGGAGGAAAGTATGACACCGCGCTGCAGGAGGCCTCGGTTCATGGCCATGAGGAGATAGTTCGGTTGCTTCTAATACACGGAGCAGATGTCAACATACAGGGAGGAAAATATGGCACCGCGCTGAAGGAGGCATCCCGTCTCGGCCATGAGGGGATAGTTCGCTTGCTTCTAACACACGGAGCGGATATCAACGTGCAGGGAGGATTCTGTGGCGCCACACTGCGGGAGGCGTTGGTTCGCGGCTTTGAGGGGATAGTTCGCTTGCTTCTAACTCACGGAGCGGATGTCAACGTGCAGGAAGGAATATATGGCACCGCGCTGCAGGAGGCGTCAATTCTTGGCCATGAGAGGATAGTTCTCCTGCTTCTAACACACGGAGCGGATGTCAACGTACAGGGAGAGTATGGCACCGCGCTGCAGTTGGCATCGTTTTTCGGCATTGAGGGCATAGTTCGCTTGGTTCTAACACACGGAGCGGATGTCAACATACAGGGAGGAAAATATGGCACCGCGCTGCAGGAGGCATCCCTTCGCGGCCATGAGGGGGTAGTTCGCTTGCTTCTAACACACGGAGCAGATATCAACGTGCAGGGAGGATTCTGTGGCACCGCCCTGCGGGAGGCGTCGGTTCGCGGCTTTGAGGGCATAGTTCGCTTGCTTCTAATTCATGGAGCGGATGTCAACGTGAAGGAAGAAATATATGGCACCGCACTGCAGGAGGCAGCGTTAGTTGGTCACGAGACCATCGTTTGGCTATTTATTGCCAAGTCAGCGTATGTCAATATGCAAGGAGGATACTGTGGCACCGCGCTGCACGCGGCGGTGTCAGAAGGTCACGAGACCATTGTTCCGCTATGATCGACAAGGCAGCAGATGTCAACATGCAGGGAGGAGAGTATGGCACGGCGCTGCAGGCGGCGTCATTTTGCGGTCATGAGGACATAGTTCGCTTACTTCTAACAAACAGAGCGGAGTCAGCATGCAGGGAGAATTCCATGGCACGGCGCTGCAGGCGCATACTATTAACCACAGATGTGAATCCTCAGGATAGAGGGAGCTGTCTAATTAAATCCATTGAGATAGAGACTCATGGTCATTCATGGATCTGGAGTTGCTTAAGAAATCCATAGGGTTAATATGCTGTGATTTACAACACATACAGGTGGTGCAGGACTTGCAGAAATCAACAACTGAAATATATAGTCTAGGTCAGATGTTTTCTTGATACATCATGGCTAATGTTTTATTTTGACTGTGGTGTGTTTGAATAATTTGACCAGCATCTGTGCATTGGTTGCCATGTCACATTAGTCACACATGCTTTGTAATTCCTCATCTGTTTGCAATGAGTCATTACCTCTGCTCAAGCCAAACAGCTGTTCTTTCCACGGTCCTTGCTCAGCACCAACCGAAAGCTGCACCTGAAAGTGTGCCAGGCCTATTGAAAGCCTGTGACATTCAACCAAAGCTGTACCTACTGAAAGTGTGCCAGGCCTATCGAAAGCCTGTTATACTTGACCAAGAAGCTGTACCTAGTGAAAGTATGCCAGGCCTACCAAAAGCCTGTTTTTCCCACCACCAAGAGGATTTCCATTCTACTCTACTTATAGAACCCTGGATATGCATATGTAATGGAACTCAGAAGTGGACCTACCCCCCACACCATAAATTAGCATAGGATCTGGAGGTCTGAAATAGAAGTTTAAGAGTTTGGATTTTAGGAGGTGCATGGAGAGTTGATGCCACTTGAGGAGGTGTGTTGGAATAATTCAACTGGCATCTGTGCATTGATTGCCATGTCACATTAGTCACACATGCTTTGTAATTCCTCATCTGTTTGAAATGAGCCATTACTATCAAGTACACGTACTGAGGTTCCGGTATTTCGGCAGTGCCGACTGAGCAGTCAGACTACATCCACACACAAGTGTCTAAACCACATGAAAGTCACTTGGTACACTAGTCTTAGCTTGGCACATCCACCACCCACATTCCTCATCCCCATCTCTCATCCACTTTGCCTCATTTACCATCCATTAATCCCACCCCAACTGCTCCTTAATCCTCAACCCAACTTACCTTGGGATATCTGACCATTATTTTATCCTTGGCCATGACCCATTGTTTTATAGTCAGGCACTCCCTATTGTCCTATCCTTGGCCACATTCCTATTATTCTATTTCCATTGTCCTATCCCTGTTTACATTCCTCCATTCTATTTTTACTCATTGTAGACAATACCCCCACATGCTCTGCATACCTTATTGTCCCACATTCCTTATTCCACATGTTGCTTCTTAACCTATATAAGTTGGACATGCATGTACATACTTCCTCATTCTGGGTATCGACTAGGCTTAGGCCCCTCACCTTCTCTTTCCCCTGTAAAGTCCTCTACTCAGGCCGGCACCTTCGGCACTCTCCCAAGTATCTCTTCTGTTCCAAATTAGTGGCATACACAGAGAGTAGAGTGCAATGCATGAGTACATTGAAGCCAAGCCACTGCTTTCGGCCTGCAGGACTTGGCCACTTCCTGCCCACATCTTTGGCCTTACTTGGGCTTGACAATGACCTCTGCTCAAGCCAAACAGTTGTTTTTTCTATGGTCCTTGCTTAGCACTATTGAAATTCAACACAGTGGCCTGAGAGTACAGTGTATATACTCAAGCTTGTTGTTAAGATGATAGCAAACACCCTTATAACTACTTATTAAGTTGAGATTCAGCTTGGTCTAATGACCCAAGGTAGACCTGGCTAGGGAATAGCATGGGTTATGGAAACCCACATAGGTCACAGGTTTGGATATCCTTGGGTTTGGATGCAAGTCAAGCTAAGAACACCTATAACCTGGGCCCAATCCATGGCTCCAACAATCTTGGAATAATAATTTTATTAATAGTAATTTTATTTAATTACAATATAGTATGTTTATTTTATTATATAAGAGTGGTACAGAACCAAAAACCACCATTTTTTGAAGACAAAAATCCATCTATATATAACATTGTCATACCTTATTTTCATCCATGGATAACAGTGGCAAAGATGTTATCAGTGCTAATCCTACAAGATCAGGGTGCATTCCTCAAGCAAAGGCTAAAGTAACTGATGCAATACAAAACCTTTTCACCAAAAAAACTCACAAGGCAAGCCTTATTGAGTCTTCACCTAGCAAAGAATCCCTAACAATCAATGTAACAAACTTTACTTATTATCCATTAACATCTACCTACTATATTCAGTGACAATGGGCAATCAGTAGTAGTTCCTGTATAATAGATTAGATTGAGAAATGAACTGTTAGGGCAACACTATTGACAAGGTCACAATGACAAGATAATCCTATATTTATAAGCTGAAAGGGGATATTCCACCTGGTGTAGCAGTAATCCTCAGTTTATACAAGGTCTACTATCAAGAAATACATGTAAAGGTCACCTGATGTAGCAGTAATCCTCAGAGATCAAGCTGAGAAGTTACCATCACACCAGTCACAAACCTATGCCCTACTCCAGCACTTATTATGTAACTAAGAACACAAAATGGAGATCATGTAAATGGGAAAAGATTGACCAAACCCTGAAATCACCCCCCTCTCAATGCATGGTGTTTTAATATGGCCTTGGATCATAGGTTCAGCAAAAACATCCCATAAGATACCCTCTCATTCCATCCCATAAAGAAGAGCAGGAAGAGGCTCTACTCAGTTCAACCCTCTCTCTATGATACAGTAGGAGAGTGAATTGGTGGGCAGGTTGAATGAAGTTGAAGGTCTGGAACAGTGCCTCCTGTGTATCCTCTCCTGCTTCATTATGAGATACTCCTCCTGTGAACCCTTCTAATGTGCATGGAAGCATGATAGGGTCACCAAGGATAACAGGGTCTCCTAAGTTGTAGAACTGGCAAGCAGTATACCTCTTCCACCAAGGAAGGGATAGAATGGGTCAAGGTTTGGTTGGGAGGTTGAGCTGTTTTTCAACCCTCTCAAGGTCCTCTGTGTCAATAGACCAGTGTGATGATAGTGGGGTAATGACAGGTTGGAGAGGGATGATATCAGGCTTTGGTTACTGACGGACTTGGGTACTGCCGAGAGGTGCTGTCAAAAGGTTGGGCGGACTATGGCCAAGTCCTACAGGCCAAGAGTAGTGGTGTTAGCTTCAACATACTCATGCGTTGTGCCCTACTTGCCGTGCGTGCCACCGATTTGCAACAGACAGGTACTCAGGAGGATGCTGGTGATGCCAGCCCGAGTCGAGGAATTTAACAGAGGGGAAGAAGGTAGAGGGGCCCAAGCCTAGTCGATACCCAGAATGAGGAAATATGTACATGCCTGTCCTACTTATATAGGTTAAGAAGTGACATGTGGAATAAGGAATGTGGAACAACAAGGTATGCAGAGCATGTGGTTATTGTCCACAATGAGTAAAATTAGAACAGGGAATGTAAACTGGGATAAAACAATAAACGACAGGATAATAGGGAATAGGTCAAGGATAGGACAATAGAGAGTGCATGACTATAAAACAAGGGCTGCACACAAAGATAGAACAAGGACAGGAAGTCCTGAGGTAAAGCGGATCGAGGAACGGGCAAATAGTGTGGTGGACATGCCGAGCCTAGAATGGCATACCAAGTGAGGTGCATGTGGTGTGGACACTTGTACGTGGATGTAGAATGGCTGCTCGGTCAGCACTGCCAAATAACTGGAACCTTGGTACGTGTACTTGACAGTATCCCCCCCTTAGCGGCTGAACCCCTGAAGCCGGAAATTAAAAGTAAGGTTCAGGGTTGGCTAGATATGGTGATGTGGTAGAGGTGGTTGTTATAGAGCTAGAAAGGACAGATAGGAATGAAAGGGGTTTATATAAGTGTCAATGGAATGAAATGAAAACATAAATGAAGTATAAATGGAATGAATCGATGTTACTTGGTTTTGAGAGAGCAGGTGGGTGTCATGTGTTAGGACCTGTCAAGTACATGTACTAAGTATCGGTTCACTTGGCCAGTGCCAAACAAACATCAGTCTAATTCCACATGCAAGTGACCCAGCCACATACAAGTCACTTGGTATGTAGGGAATGGCACAGGTTGTGCCAACACACATGGGTCACCAGGTTAGATGTCCTTGGGTGTGGGTGTGGGTCAAGCTGAGAACACCCACAACCCAGCCCAACCTGTGGTGTCATGCATGGATGTACGACATGCACGTGCACATGGATGATATGAACACACCAGATGTGCATGCACTGCATGCACCATATGTGCTTTACCCACATATGTATGACATTCATACACCACACATGTCATACCACATGCATGTATGATATGCACGTCCGGTATGCACACATGGATGACATGCATGCACCAAACACACACAGGGATGACATGCATGCACCATATGCATCGGACATACCATACATGCTATGATGGCAGGGAAGGTCTAATAAGACTGATAACTGACACACAGAGCAACAAGTGCCTTTGGGGCTTGTCAATATGGATGCTAAAGACAAGTATATAACAAAGTAACTACTAACCTTTGGGGCTTGTCAATATGGATGCTAAAGACAAGGCCCAAAGGTGCGCAATGGTGCGTCGTTATGGGCGCTTATTTTAAGCGCCAGAGAACGCAAATGCAAAAGAGAAAAGCGCAAAAGAGAACCAAAGATGCAAGTGCAAAACACAAATGCAGGGGAATAAAATCATGACCCAACACGCTATACATGTCGTATGTGTTAGTGTTGGAACCAGGTAGGCATGCGTATTATTATCCTGTGTATTGAGCCGCCCATGCAGCGGCTACAAGTCATGAACGCGTTACAATCACACGCATCAGCACATGTGACAAACGTGTCAGTCACCTATCACGCGTCATTGATGGGAACCACACGCGCCTCTAGGAGGGGCGTGCGCAGGCATACGCAGTGTTGAGTAGACGCTACACTTACTATATAACTAGAGTGTTTAGAGTAGCATAAACTTTACTCCCAATAAATTCCAATATACTTTTACAACAAGTTGAAAACAAAAGCCTTTATCTAAAGCTAGAACATAGACTAAATACATAAGACCTCTATTCTCTCCTCATATCTATTTGCCTACCCTAAAGTCTAAAATATTAAATCATTTAATATATCAACCAAGAGTTAGAACCAGGGACTATTGAGTAATTATATATATATATTCTACACTAAAGCTGGAATATCTCCCCCAACCATTCCCCAATTGAGGCGCAACTCTATACCAGGATCCCATACACTATGAGGAAGACTCATGAATATTCTCATGAATTTAGGAGTGCGTTTTCCATCACACTGTCTACCCAGCCCCATACCTACCCCAAGGGCCGGCTCACCTCATTCGGACACGTTGGGAAGGGGATACACTAGCATGTGGTTCTCCATTGAGTTTATTGTTTATTCTGTTCTATTTCTATCACTTCCCCTGTGAAGTTTTTGTCCTGTATCATCCCCATTGCATATATGCGGATGTACCACACATACGGCTGCATTGGGCTGGCTTCTAACTTCACCCCATGAAGTTTTCACTTATAAATAAATCTTCTATTTTATATATAACACGAGTACTTTCTAGTAGTATAACAAGCAATTATAACTGTATCTTTGCTCCCCATCATACTAGCCATTAGACTACAACTATAAATCCATCACTCATGCTGAACCGAAGGTTAAGCGCCAAGTGCATACTTTCCTATTTAGGACTAAGACACCAGCTACTCGTCGTACAGCAAGGCCGGGTCACAGTTGGGTTTCCATCCCTATAATAATATTATACACCACTACATATTATATTTACTTTGTGGGGGAACCACAAATCTACAAACCGACGCTTTGGCACCCAGGCCAGTTTCCCGGTACGGCACCTAAGCGAAGAGTAAACCCAGGACTCAGCTCCCAGTAGATTTACTATAGGGCAATACTTTCCCTAGTGATAAATATAGATAAAATCACAGGAAATCTATAGGATTATTCCCCTATTTCTAAAATCGACTCTCCGATATAATAGTGTGGGAAAACCCCAGGAAACCCTATCTGCCAGACCCTCAACTACAGATTAAAAGTCTCAAAGGCTTTACAGATTAATCTACAGTATGTGCCATATGTACTGTATGTGCATGCATATGACATGCACATGCCATATGTGTGTGGGTACGGCATACATGTTAAGCCCACGATACTGAGCTCCAGTTCACTTGGTAGTACCGACCGATCAACCCTTACTGTTTAATCCCACACCAGTGACAAGTCATCCCTCACTAGTACATGGTCTCGGCTCGGTACATTCAGCTCATTATTTGGTTCACTTTCCTCATCCCATCCCCTCTATCCTTTGTTATTCTTTCATTCCTCTTCATTCCCCTTACCCATTTTGTTGTGGGACATTTACTACTCACCTATTATTCAGTCATGGCCCTATTGTTTTATATTTGGCCATTTTCCATTGTTCTATTTTCACTCACTCTTTTGTTCTCGGTCACACCCCATTGTTCTATTCTCACCCACATTCCTTATTCTATTTCTGATCAGTATGGACAATACCTCCATATGATTCTTCATACCTTATTGTTCTCCATTCCTTGTGCCACCCTGTTCCACATCTCACTTCTTAACCTATATAAGTAGTGAATGTATGTAGATGGTTCTTTGTTCTGGAAATCAACTAGGTTTACGCCTTCTTGTCCTCCCTCCTCCTGTCTAAAGTCCTTTACTCGGGCCAACATTCTTGGCACTCTCCCAGGTATCTCTTCTGTCCCAAATCAGTGGCACGCACGTTGAAGCCAAGCCACTATGACCAGCCTGCAGGACTTGGCCACTCCTGTCCGACACCTCAGCATTCCCAAAGCCTAATAATGCACCCGACACCCATCGACCCATGGGAAAAAACCCATGGGTTGACAGGTTCAGGTTTCCCATGGGTTGGATGTAGGTCATCCACATTTGACCTGTGGGTGACCCATGCCATTCCCTATTAGTACATTGGTCTCAGCTTGGCACATTCTTCATCCACATCCCCCCATTCTATCCATCATCCACTCTTCCCTCATTCATTGTCCATTAATCCCACTCTATTTATTTCTTATTTCTCAGCCCATTTCACTTTAGGACATTTTTCTATTGTTTTATCCTTGGCCACAACCCTATTGTTTTATATTCGGTCATTTTCTATTATCTTATTCTTGGCCACATTTCTATTATCCTATTTTCATTGTTCTATTCTCATTTGCATTTTTTTTTCTATTCTTGATCATTGTAGACAATACCTTTACATGCTCTTCATACCTTATTGTTCTCCATTCCTTATGCCACCCTGTTTCATATTTCACTTTTAACCTATATAAGTAGCAAATATATGTCGATAGTTCTTCACTCTGCATATCAACTAGGTTTACACCTTCCTGCCCTTCCTTCTTCTGTCTAAAGTCCTTTACTTGGGCCAACACTCTCAGCACTCTCCCAGGTATCTCGTCTGTTCCAAATCAGTGGCATGTGAAATGCTAGTCCCAGTATGAGACTAGCATGTAAAGTGCTAGTCCTAGTATGGGAGGCTCAACAGCTCAGTGGGTCCCTAATGAAAGGGGAGACCACATAATGCAAGGGATAATACACCATCCAGAGTATGAATGCAGGTACAAAGAAGGATAGAATAACAAAGAGTTATACCAGTGCACTCACCTTTGCAGCAATATCCCCAGTCAGTGAGTAGATCCAAATGTTCAAAAATGGGTGGTAGTGACCACAGAGTCAAAGACAAGAAGATAATGCAAACAAGAGGTGAATAAGTGACTGTACAACTCAGAGCTAAAATAAGCAAAGTAATGGTAATTAAAAGTACCTGCATTCCTCTTATTAAGATGCCTTGAGACTGGTGAGGTAATCTTTAGACAGTAGTGTGAAGTTGATCAGGTTGGTGAGTGGTGGTGGGGGATATGCCAACTTTTTTAGCCCTCCTTATATACTGTTTGGATATTAGATGACTAAGCATTCAAGATTGTATTCTGACTAATCTCTTAATGACTCATCAGGGGTAGTGCTCTATTGTTTTATTTACAGAATGAATTCTTTGATGGACCTGTTGATTGATGATTTTATTTGGATTTTATCTTGACAGATCTCCCTGAGATTGTATGGAGTATCATGAGGTGATGAAACAACACATATTAACTTTCCATTCACTGGGTATCTAGTTCCTGGAATATAAATTTGACAATGAATGAATCAATTGTCCTGGTGACTGATGGTTATGTACTTGTATTTCTATTTGTTTCATGTATGACAGATGCTCCTGAAATTAGACAGGGTAGTCTAGACAGTTTCTAGTCATTATTTCTTTATGGAGTAATTTTATATACTGTCCAGGATACAGATTGGTTAGTAAGTTACTTGATGGGCCTGGTGGCCTTATGGTGTGTGACATTTTCACTTTATTTTTGTTTGACAGATGTCCCTGTAACTATGTAGGGTGGTCTGGATCAATTATATGACTTGTATTAACTGTTTATTTGTTGAAAAGAACTGTATAGTATTCAGGAGTTAAATTGGGCGGTGTGTAAACTAAATGTCCTGGTGGCAAGTAGTATATGGTGTTTTATTTGATTCTGGTTTGACAGATTCATTCTGAAACTGTATAAGGTGTCCTGGATCAATTATATTACTTGTATGCAGTGTTTTATTCGTTGAAATGGTGTGTGTAATGTTCAGGAATGAAATTGGGGGGTGTATCAATTGATTCTCCTGGTGGCAACTGATGGTGTGGTCATTTATTTGATTTTGGCTTGACAGATGTCCCTGATATCATACAGGGTGTTTCAGATTGTTAATATGACTTGTATAGACTGTATTATCATTGATAAAATTTGTTTAGTGCTCAGGGATTGAATTATATGTTGTATCAATTGATTGTCCTAGTGATTGATGGTGATTTGATGGTCCTTGGTCATTTTTTTATTTTGGCTTGATAGATATCCCTGGAGTTATTACCAGTGTTCTGAATCGATTATATGACTTGCATTGACTGTGTTCTCATTGATTGGACTCATTCAATGTTCAGGGATTGAATTAGGGAGTGTATCAATTAACTTGACTGATAATTGGTCATTTTTTCGATTTTTGGCTTGACAGATAGCCCTGAAACTGTATAGGGTGTTCTAGATTGATTATATGACTTGTATTAACAATTCCTTTCGCCCAGAAGTTCCATATGATAGCCAGAATCAAAATTGGTTGGTGAATGGTTTGATTGACCTGATGAGTGACAGTGTGTACCTCCTGTTTCATCTGATTTTCATTTCTGACTTGACAGATGCACCTGGAGTTATATAGGGTAGTCTAGACGACTTATATTGACTGTTTCTTCATGCTGTAATTTTGTATGGTATCCTAGATCAGAGCAGGGCAAATGAAAGATTTAATTGCCCTTGTAATTGATGGTGTTTGATAGATATTTTCTTGACAGATCTCCCTGTTATTGATTTCTCAATGGAGATGATTTCTTAATGGAGATGATTTGTAATTGGTTTGGTTTGTCAGTTAGGAGCATGACATATGATTCCTAACATTGTGTTCCTGGTTCAAGATGTATTTAAGGAGGGGGGTGTGGGTTGGTTTCCCCCATCATTCATGTGTTGTACTCTTGTTTATTATCTTTACTTTGCTTTTATTCTTCTATTGCTTGATGTATGCTTTATAGTGTCACTTTATAGGTCTGTGAGTGTTTTTTCATGAATTCTTGCTTTGTATAGTACTGACATGTCAATTTTTTGTTTTTGTTGTTGTCATATACTTGTTTCTATGATGTTATGATCTTTTATTATGTATATCTGGCTACTTTCTTCCCTTTTATGTGATGTTATAATTGTTCCTTACAAGTGTAGGTTTCTTCTAGAATTTCTTCGAAATTTTTAGCCATATTTCTTATGGGGAGGAGAAGGTATAGATCAGTCATGTTTGGTGTTATTGTTTTGTTGATATGATTAGTATAGGTTGATTCGGTTATTATATCTCCTAGAGAGATCTCTGTGTATATGTGTAAGAGTTATTATTACTTAGCAGAGCAATCTTATTTGATGATATTGAGTTATGTGTAGTGTATAACGGTATTTGGCTTAGCTTTATGCATATATGTGTAGGTGTATATAGATAGTTATATGTTAAGTTATGTAATACTTTTCATGTTTATTGGTAGGGTAGATTTTTGGTATGGGATAGTGTTGATACCGTAGATGGAGGGACAGGTTTTTTTACTCTGAAAATTATTACCTGATATACCATGATACATGTTAAGCTTTATTTTCTGACTGATATTAGGAAGAGGCCTTTTAGACTGCTTCATATGAAATCTGAGCTATATACTTTATAAGTATATGATTAAATGGCAAAGAGATCATAGACAGAGGGGCATATTCTTTTTTCAGGCAGAGATCATTGCTAGTGTATCATTGGGTATATGTTTTTCCATAGCTGGTTTATAATTGACATTAAAAACTAGTCTTTTTAGCTGCTTCTTATGACATCTGTGCTATTTTCTATGTTGTTTTTGTTGTTTGACTAGTGTGTTTTCAATTTAGAGTTTGGTAGGAAGATTATCAGAATACAATTAGTGATTTTCTCAGTATGTAGGTTGTTGTATATGTATATGTACATGCATATGTGTCCAGGGTATTGTATATAAGGAGAATGTATATTCCCAGAGGTTATACTTTCTTTCTTTGTTTGATAAGGGTTTTATGTCTGCTTTTAGGACTGGTATCCTCCAGTACCATAGAACTGTTTTGTTTATCAAAACGATCTCAGACATCACTTCAATACCTTAGGCAGGGCAATCTAAATAGGGATGTTACAAGGATTGGTCATCTTGATCTTGTTCCATTAACCCACATACATGTGAGATGAGTATAGTTACCTCTATTTGGCATTTGAGGGATACTTGTGTATCAATGTATGGCAAAGTGGTGTACTCTTTGTATTTTATTATTACTATTTGTTTCAAAGAAATCTAGATTACTTGTATTACTATTTTCACGAAAGGATAGTAGGGGAATTTCTTTATGTGAAGTTTCCTTTGTAAGGGGTATTTCTAATATATTTGAAGCTGGAACTCTTTGTTGTATGTAGCTGTGGTTTTCATTTACTTTTTTGAGATAGCTAGTTTTTTTTCAAAAGAACAATGACAGGTTTTGTCTTTGATATGTCATTTCATCAGAGGTTTTGTTTTTCATAGAAAGGAGTATTTTTTTAGACAAGTGATTGCTGAGAATTTTGTTGATCTTTCAGATTGATTTATAGATACATGTGTACGCAAGTGTATGTTTTTTTTCTGATGTTGGAAGAAGAACAAAAGATAAGGGGGTGTTTTGATATAGTTAGAGCAGATGTGTTTAGGTTTGAATTGTAGACATACATATTTGTGCAGCATATTTGTAAGGTGGTTCATTCCCTTATTGGTAGAATGTTACATAGTTTTCTCCACATCCATAGTATCCATCCAAATCAATTGTTTTTGGTTCTTTTGGTTATTATAGGATGAAGAGTGAATGATACTGTTTCAGGAGGGTATGTGTTTGTTGGTGACTTGAATTCTGCTTCATAGGAAAGCTGGCCATCTCCTCTTTGTTTCATTTTGATATCATGGAGTTGATATGCATGAATGGATTCTCCAAAGAGGATAGGGTCTCCTATACCATATGTATGGTTTGTGTGTGTTTTCTTGAGGTAAATTTTTCTTGGACGTGAGAGAATAGAGAATTGTGCATAGTATCATTTAGCTTCTGTTTCATATTCTTTTGTGTCAAATGCATAGAGGGATTCTGTGCTTTGCAACATTGGAGTGGTGGTATGATTCAAGTTGGTATTCGAGTGAAGTGTTGTATTTTTAATACAGTCATGTTTTGATCTTTGGTACACGTGCTCATTTTGATATCTCAGTTTATGCTAGGATGTGAACAAATTGGTAGATCAGATGTACATATGTATTATTATTTTTGCCAGTTTATTCTTTAGAAGTGTTTTATAGTACTATTCTATTATTAATGGAATATTTTCCATAGAATGTAGTGGAAATGTCTGATTATGTCTTGTATTTTCCTCCATTTATTTGGTTTTGGAGGTTCCTTCCTTTCTTCTTCTAGTATGCCAGAGTCTACTTCAATTCTGGTATTCTCAAAGATGCGAGGGCCTACTATGATTTTGATACTTTCATGTATGGAAGAATTGTTACTGTCATAGCATATGGTGTCACTGTTTTCATTGTATTCTGCTTCATTGTGATTTAGTAGGTAATCAGTCATAACTAAGGTGAATGGATGCCTACTAGGATATGACATGGGTTTTGAAAGTGAGTTTTTGTTGTACTTTTCGCTGATCTTTTTATGTGTTTTGCCTAACATTGTTTTGTTAGTTTTTTTCTTTTTATTACATCATATGATTACTCCATTAGGATGGTTCCATTGATTTATTAGTATAGAAGGTACAAAAGTGCCTAGTATAGGTGTCATATTTAGATCTTCTTTTACGTAGGTTGATTGTATTGCTATAGTACCATCTGTCAGGTTTTTTTGACAGTTTCGTTTGAGATGTATCTATTATATTAGTTCAGATAGGGGGTCTTCTTTGGTTTTTTACTGACAGGTTATTCATATAGGCTATTGTAATATTTATTTATATGTGACTGTTGTTTTTTGTTGTAGATAGCTTTGGTTTTGGGGGTGAGGGTTAGTTTACATTGGTTCAAGGTAATGCCAGTCAGGTATGAGAGTACCTAGTTTACCTTGGCACTTGTTGGATCAAAAGTGTTAGTGCAATCACAGATATAGACTGTCATTCTTTTTAGCATCTCGGTATTTCTTTTTTGTGAAGTCATGTCTTTTTTCGAAGGGCAATGTTTACAGGAGGGTTCATTTATTATATCCTATTCAATTAAGACCCCAGTTTTCCAAATCTTTATCTAATGTTTCTTCTTTGAACTTCATTGCTTGGTAAATATGTTGAGGTGAAAAGAACGACCAGACTGGGGTTTGAACCCAGGGCTATAGCTAATATAGCTATGGTGTTAACCACTACACCATCTAGTCCACATGGGTAACCTTTCAGGTTGACTCCTTGAGTGAAGACATGTGTGTCTATACAAGTTGAGTTCAGAGCCTTAGTAAGTTATCAGATTGCCAATACTACTCATAGAGCTCTATATGTATAACATCTTATTTTGTAAGACATTAATTAGAGATATGAATAGTATGTGGAATTAGACAATCTAACAAAATATCCAATGGAGAGGTGGTTTCTCCACATAGAATCTCAATCCCTTTGTTTTGAAGTTTTGTTTCTATGGATTCAAGTTTCTTTGCTTGATGTTGTCTTATCATATGTTCAAGAGTTAGAAATGATTCTTGTCTCCAGAAGTTTCCATAAAGGTAGCCATCATCATTTGTAGCTTCCAAGAACTTGGAAAGGTGTTTTCCAATATAATTAAGGTGGTGTTTTATGTTATTGGTAAGCTTCTGGATTATATTTTTGATGCTTGGTTCAATTATGGCTATGTGGATGCAAGTGTCAGCTGGGTTGATCTTTATATAGTCTTGAAGTGATTTGACCCAGTCAGTATCTTATGCTATTGTAGAGACAAGTGGTTTGATTTTATTCCATGTGTATGTCATTGCAGTATTGTATGGAACAAGTTCTATAGTAATTTCTTCAAGATGGTGTGGGATTTTTTAAAAAAAGGCACTCTGCTAAGATGTTTGGAGGTCCAGGATAGATGACGTTTACATATGTCCAGATTGGATGAAAGGGGTCTTCACCATATGATGTGGTAAAGAGGTTTTCGATGATTTCTGTCATATAGTTCTAAAGTCCAATGTAAGTTATCATTTGTTCAGTTGTTTCTTTTCAAAAATGTTTGGAAAGTTTGTTTAGAGAAAACATCATTCTATTTGTACAAAAGGTGGTGCATTTTTCCTATCCTTCCTCTACATACCCCAGTTACGAAGAGTTTCATGAGTCTGGTAGGTACTAGGACATTCATAATCAAATCCTGAATGTGGATGAGAGTAAACTGAAATCATTTCTTGTATAACATCATTGTCTGAGACATCAGAGATCAGTGTTTCCTCTTCTTTTGCAGCTATTTCTTCCATGATGTTTGTAATGATGTCAAAAGCATCTTCTCTAAGGCAATTACCATGTATCAGTGCATCAAAGTGTGTAGCTTCAAGGAATTTTCCTAAGTGGCATCCTATAAGTGTTTGATATTCTTTAATATGATAGATTGCTATTCCTTGTAGTTTTTCAAGATGGGGATGGATGATTGACCAGTAAAAGAGCCTGTTCCTGTCAATGGCTTCAAAGGTAACAAGCACTGTATTGATTTTATAGTTTTGAATAGTATCATGCCAGAATATTTGTCTGGTGGCTGCAATGACTAATTCCTCAATATGTATTATGGTATAGCTTATTGCCTTGTAAAATGGTATAAGTGTGTTACTAACTTGGATGATTTTGTCAAGTGGTATTTCACAATTGATAATTCTTTCAGCCAAGACACTGAGCTCAGGTAAAGGGGCATCTACATCCATATTTGCATTCAGGTAAATCCATTTTGGTTTGAGAAGTGACCCTTCATATGGCATTTCTTCAACCTCATTGGTGAGGTCATACCAGTCTTGAGGTGACATATTGTTAGAGCTCATATTGGAGTGTTTCTGTTTTAGTAGATTAGATTATATATTATAAGAGTTTATTTTGGTCTAAGAGAATAAGAATGTTCCAGGTTCAATACCCTGGTTAAGTTGTTTGTTTTCAATGATGGAGTGAAAGCATAAAGTATTAAATGGTGATGTAGCACATGTGGGAGCATCTCTAAGCAGGCTAAGGCATCTCTTTCAGCATCATGATTATTAGTCATGATTCCTCCTGTATAGTAACGATAGGCCATATGTAAATCTCTTGGTATGAGTTTCCAGTAGATTTGGGCAATGTCAATGGTATGTTTAAATCCCAACCCTTGAAATTTTGGATTTATTCTTAAAAATTCATTGTTTAGAATAGGTATGACAAACTAGTTGATGTTAAATCCAACAATAGTAGCATTTTTCAGATAGTGTTGTATAGTAGTTATGTATCTTCTCAGGGGAGAGTGTTCTTGGTTACTTTGATTGGTTATTCCATGAGTACTTGAGGCTTTAGGTAAGATGTCCTCTGGGGGACTTATTTTCCTTTTCCATTCTTCAATAGTATAGGGTTCTTTGGAGTTTGTGTTAATCATTATAAGACTAATCCGGATTATGTGTGAACTTGGTTCAAGTCCTGTAGCTTTAACATCAATGAATATTGTTTTTCCAAGTAGTTTGAGATCATGTATATTGGCATAAGCTTGTAGACATTCCAATGAGTATTTGGGAGAGTCAACATGTTTGGTATTCTGCCAGAGGTGTTTTGTATTGTTTCAGTGACTTCAATATTCTCTTCTAATAGATTTGATAGTTTTTCCATAATAGTAGATTTAAAGCTTTCTACTGTAGGTCTGTGACATTTGGGTTGAATTTGGGAGTATTTCCAGGTTTGTTTCAGAGCTTCAAGGGTTATATGGATAATCCATTGTGGAGGTTCTCCTTGGGATACGAGGTTCATTATAGGGTTTTCTGTTTATAAGATACATTTGAGTATTCTGTGTTTCTTCTATTATACATAAAATGAAAATATTTTTAGAATCCTTTCTTTTTCCTATCAGAGAGAAGTTGTGTGAGTAGTTTTGGGGGTGCTTTGTAGCATATGGTTATTGGTGAAGACATTTTGGTAGGAAGATCAGTACAGTATAGTAGACCTCCTTGATACAGGATACCTCCTTGATACAGGATACCTCCTTGATACAGGATACCTCCTTGATACAAATTGATTTTCCAAGGTCAATTCTCATTCCAGTAATACAGAATTTTGCATATAGAATCTACTATATATAAGCAACATCTAAGCCAAACCACACAAGGGATGGAGAAGAATTGCATTCAGGAGGAAATTTTTTTTCATTTAAATTTACTCAATTTTGATAACATACAATCTTAAATCAGTCATTGCTCAAGTTTTCTGAGAGATTTTGTCATAGAGTGTTCACATTAAGGAAGCTATGCATCTCCTATTGCTAATTACAAAAACTCCAAGTGGGATTTGACCTAAATTGACCTTAATCTGACCACAAAGATATTGGGGCTACCAAAGTGTGACACGTGACATTTAATAATACATAAGTGCATTCCCATCTCTTCTCATCATCAACAATGCATAAACTCCACGTGAAAAAAAGCACAATGCCGAACAGGAGTCTATCAGAGAATGTCAAGAATCAAAAAAGGCACCATGCTAATGAGTAAAGGCTTTCTGATGCAGTTAAAGTGTACAAAGAGGGGCAGGCAGGTTATTCAACAAAGAAATCATTGCGAGAAGTTGCTCATGAATTTGGAGTGGACTTCAATACTCTCAGTAGATGCACCAATGATAAAGGATCATCAATGCTCAAATTCAATTCTACAAAACAGAGGCTTACAGTTTAAGAGGAAAAAACTCTTGTCACATTTATCACAGTATCAGCCAGTCATGGGTTTCCCCTAACTCACAGACAAATTGAGCAGTCAGCAAATGCAATCCTCGAAACCAAAGAAGGTCCTTCCTTCACCAAAGTTGGAAAGAAGTGGGTCTTTAATTTCCTTGGGCATCATCATGAGGAGTTACAAACATACTGGAGTAAACCTCTTGACACACAGCGAGCTAAATCATTGAACCCTGGTGCAGTAAAATCATGGTTCAACATTGTAGAGGAATTTGTTATCAAACTAGGAATACGGCCAGAAGATATCTATGGAATGGATGAAAGTGGGTTTCCAACAGCATATGGAGGAAAGGAAAGGGTGGTAGGAGCCCGAGGAACAAAGACTCAACATAAGCAAGGAGGTGCAGATCGAGAAAATGTTACAGCAATTATAACTATTTGCGCAGATGGAACAACAACAAAGCCAATGATTATCTATAAAGGAAAA
The DNA here is from genome assembly GCA_003314275.1 of Chroogomphus rutilus. NCBI lineage: Eukaryota > Fungi > Basidiomycota > Agaricomycetes > Boletales > Gomphidiaceae > Chroogomphus > Chroogomphus rutilus. Next base: position 32,892 of record QLPI01011949.1, on the reverse strand, counting down.
AAGATGATGCAAAAATGGAATGATAATAATGTTTCTGAAGCACAGTAAGCTTTTTTTCAAAAAGTCTAGACGTAAACTAAATTCTTTGTTAGTATTGCACATTCTGAAAATGGATGGACAGATGGCAACCTTGCCTTTCAATGGTTAACTATGCTTTTTGACCCAGAAACAAAGGAGAAGGCTGGTCGTGTTCTCATCCTGGATGGCCATAGCTCCTATTACACTGCAGCATTTCTAGATTATGCTGGAGAAAACGACATAATAGTGCTTGGATACCCACCTCATTGCACTCATGCTCTGCAGGGTCTCAATGTTGTTTGCTTTGGAAAGATGAAGGAAACCTGGAAACGAGTCATAACCAACTTTGAGGAGGATAAAAGACCAGTATGCAAAAACAACTTTACTCACGTTTTTGGAATGGCATATAACCAGGCCTTTGATGAAGAAACTGTCAAAGCAGCATTTCGTGTCACTGGCATATACCCATTTAATCGTGATGCAATTTCTCCTACCCAAATGAAACCAAGCATGGCTACATCAACTAAAGGAGATTTTCCCCTTCCCCAATCAAGTCCTGTCCAAGTTATTGTTGGGGCCTTTGACCCAAACCCATCAGAAAGCCACCTGGTTGCATCTACATCAACATCCAGTCCAACCCATATTACAATAGACCACTCACCGACATCATCTTCACTGAAACGTGCACAAGATTGGCAAATAGACCTTGCCCTGTACACACCTTCAAAGAGAATGCGCTCATTATACAAGGGACTTGCCTCTATATCATCTGGTTCATTCCTTGTTTCAGATGAACCCATCACCTCCTCAACACCAGTAATTGCACCTGTACTTGCTTGCCCACCATCATCCCTTCCTCAGCCAAACTGGGATCTTGCCAAAGCAAATCCTGTCAAAAAGTGGTACAGTCGTGAATTACTGGAACTCAAATCATTGAATTATAAGAAACTGTCAAACATGCCCAGCTTCAAGTCAAAGTCTGAGACATGCAAATTGAGGAGGAGCAGGCACAGCTGGTCCTACAGAATCTTCATCTACGCAAGCTAACAAGTGCCCTCAATAAACGTGAAAACAAGAAAAAACATAACCACTCACTGCTTTTTGATGGAAAAGCTTAAGTCTTGTCTTCAAATGCTTTCAGGCAAAAGATAGCAGAGCAGAGCAAGTGGAGGGAGGGAGAGGCCAGAGAAAGGGCTAAAAAGGCTGATGAAAGAGACTTCGGTCTCGGCTTGGCACATCCACCACCCATCCCTCATTCACATTCCTCATCCACTCCTTCCTTATTTACCATCCATTAATCCCATACATCTACTCCCATTCCCCAACCCATCCCACTTCAGGATATCTTGCCCTTGTTTTATCCTCGGCCATGACCCCATTGTTTTATAGTTGGTCACTCGCTATTGTCCTATTCTCGGCCACATTTCTATTATTCTATTTTCATTGTTCTATCCCTGTTTACATTCGTCCATTCTATTCTTGATCATTGTAGACAATACCCCCACATGCTTTGCATACCCTATTGTTCTACATTCCACAACTCGTTTCTTAACCTATATAAGTAGCACAACTATGTACATAGTTCCTCATTCTGGATATCAACTTGGCGCAAGCCCTGTATTCTCTCTCTCCTCTCATCTAAAGTCCTTCCTCGGGCCAGCACCTTTGGCATTCTTAACACCCTCATAGGCACCTCCCTTGTCTAAAGTCAGTGGCACGTACAGAAGGTAGGGTGCAATGTACAAGTATGTTAAAGCTAAGCCACCCTGATCGGTCTCCAGGACTAGACCGACTCCCGACAGTATCGTTGGCATTACCAATGCCTGACAGTACTGAGCATCAGTTCACTCGGTAGTACTAACCAAAAGTCCAGTCTAATTCCATGCACAAGTGACCAAGCCATATACAAGTCACTTAGTATGTCAGTCTCAGCTCAGTACATTTATTATTCACACCTCCCCATCCTATTTATCATCCTGTAAGGGCAACCTACTTGGGTACTGATTCCAGTACCTGCTGGGAGACCAACAGCAGGAAACATCACAGCCCTGCGACCTACCCAGGGCCTAACCCAGGGACTCGAACCCTAAGTTTACCCACAGGTACTACCAGACACTGGCAGGGAGGTCCAGAAGTAAGTATATAAAAGGTAATGTAGCTAAATACATGCGAGCTGCTTACCTGGCAGGGAGGTCCAGAAGAGAACAACCAAAGGACCCCCTTACCTAAGCAGCAACTGTATAGCTACAGTGACTGTGACATAACAAACCTGTCACAGCCAGCAAAGAAGACAATAGAAGATTAAGGGGAAGGGATTATAGCAAACATATGAAAAGGGAAGATAGAGACATGATTAAAGAAGTAATATAAGCAAAGGAATAAGAGAAATGAAGGAGATAAAAGAAATAAAAGGAAGGAAAAGAGGAATAAACTGGTAGTCCCCTGACATTACCCCCTCTCTAGAATGTGGCAACCCGACATATGAATGTAGACACACCTGGTCCACCAATTATATGCAAGGGGTACCGAATCCACCGAGGTGTAGAGCCTGCCAAAGGGCACCTGAGATAGCCACTGAACAGGTATATGAGCGTACCCGATGTACCCCAGTTCATTTTTGGTGGTTTGCGCATGTAAACAGGGCAGGCAAGCGGTCATCCACATCCATAAGTGCAGACCAAGCTGCGCAATGAGCGCGGCTTATGCAACCTCTTGGAATGTTCCCAGAGTTGGTGGCAATGAAGAACGAGCATGGGGGTGTCACCGACAGAGGCTTGCAAGTGACCTAGTTGGCTATTACACCGGAAGCTTTCAGCCAACCTCAGTGGCAGAGGCACATGGGTGACATGGATGGTGGCCACATGAGGCTGCCATGGTTCATTTGTGCACAACCTTGGCCAGCGACGAGAAGCGGCGTGATGCAGGGAGCATGTCACACGGGTTTCAGACGTAACGGATGACCGTTGAAAGCACAGGCGTGGGTTGAGCTGCGCAATAAATGCGGCTTACATGAGTTCCCAGCATTCCTGAAATCGGCGGCGGCGTGAACGCATGTGGGATCGACTATGTGCAGGCAACAGGCATCGGCAGATGTCGCCGGCAACAAATGAGTCAGCAGATTACAGCACAGGATTGATTTCAGCGTCGTCATGCTCATGTCGCTCTGTCCAAAGTCAGAAGGCAGGTGTACCGGTGTCAGCAGGAGGGCATGTAGGCGATGCAGACGTCATTGACAATGAACGAACCAACGGTGGTTCGTCAATGCCTGTGCCCGTTGCAGTGACGGCGCATGAGATGGAAACGGTGGGCATGCGTGTCGGTCAAATTGCAACATGTGACGATCACGCGTAGCTTCCTGCAATACACTGTGTTGCAGCCAATGCAGGAGTGAGAGCACATGCGGTGATCAGGCTGTGGGCAGGTGTATGAGGTGTGGCAGAGGTATCATGGCAGTGTCTGCATCCGAGCAATCCTGCAAGTCTTTGGCTTGCTTGGCAGTGCAGGCACATGTGGGTGACATCGCTCGGCAAACACGATGGCCAGGGATCGATGTACCTGGAACGTGTTTGGTACAGTGGTATACGGCAGCAGCACTAGGGATCAGTCATGGGAGCGTCGCCTCGAAATGAGAATGCAGGAATGGGTGTCGCCAAGGGCAGTCTATGGTACTCCAGTGCTCGAGCATCGGCACGAGGACATCACAAAGGGCATCGATCGGCCCATCCATCGTTGCGACGGTGTGTGGGGTGGAAACGGCAGGCATGCATCGAGTGGGTCGTCGCATGCGCAGCTCATCTTCGGCCACACAGGAGCGGCACAACGGCAACCAGGGTGGTACTGACGGAGGGTCTGGGCTGCAGCACGTCAAGGCGCCTGCGTCGCATGCAAGGAATCGTGCTTGGCGGCACCAGAGATCGCCACCGTTTGTCGGTGCATGTCCAAACAGTAGGCGGAAGGAGCAGGAAGGAGGACCCAGCCAAGATGGGACACAGTGGGCAGCGGCGACTGTGAGGCGATCGCAGTGCATGGCCGGCTTCCGCGATGTCTCATTTGCATTGTTGGGACAGAGCGGTGCAGCGGGCGCGGCTTATGCGACCTCTCTGGGGGAGGTTCCAAGAATCGGTGGCGGCGGTGGGAATCGATCTCGAGAGGGTCGACTCAGTGCTGTTGGGCGAAAACACGAGTGCAGATGCCGCCAAGGGGAGACTTGCAAGCAACAATCGACGGCGACACCATGGAGCTGTCGCTGCTCATTTGAACACTTCCATGGTTAATGATGCCGATGGAAGGGAGTGGGTCACGCGTGTCCAGACGGTTTGCGACAGAGGTCTGAGAGCGCAATGCATCGGGGTGACAACAGTCGTGCCACCGGGCAGAAACCTTGAGGTTGGCTAGAATAAGTGCGGCGAGCGAACGTTGACCTCGAGTCGCGTGCATGGCGACATGCCCTACTGTATCCCCCAACCATCTTCAGCAATACTGCAACTTCCAATGCAGCCGGCAAAACACCCACCATCTGGCCCTCTACCTCAGCCCGAGTCACCCAAACCGTCCTCTTCTCCTGCTACACTCCACACCTCAAACTCCATCTCCATACCGGCAGACTTCCCATGCCAGCCTCAACACCTCCACTCATTTGGTAGCATGCAGCCAGCTGTCACAATCTGTCTGAGCACATCCGTGGCCAGTAACAATAGAGAGCATGTGGGGAGGCGCCGCCTTGAGGATGCGAGGTGAAAGTGCCGGTGTGAGCACCGCCAAAGGGAGCCTACGATGCAGCATGTGCTCTGGGATAGGGTGCAGCTGCATCCCATAGTCAGATGGAGGATGATGGGTCTTCGCAGCCAGCTGGGCTGTTGGGGACTATGGGCCATAAGTGGGTGTATGGGTGTCGGCATCACAGGTGTGCATCGAGTGGGACACAGCAGTCGTCCACCGCAAACTGCATGACAAGTGCAGACTCATGTCATTTCAGTATGGGGCCTCTACATTGAATAGTAGGAGTGAGCGGGGAGTGCACGTGCATGCAGCCCTCCATCAGCTGTGACAGGGGTGGCAGCGGTGGCAACCGGGCACAAGCACAGGGTTGCTGCCTGGGTCTGGTTGGTTCTGACAGATACCATGCATGCACGAGAGGTGGTCGAACTGCGTCGAGTGTTCGAGCAGGATCGGCATCACCACAGACCACCCAAGCCTGCAGGCTTCTGCCGTGTACTGGGGGCAGCGCGGTATGGGTATGCTCCAGGATGGCAGAGGGAATGGAGGATGACTGGTGGTGCTATTGACGATGATGGCGAACAAAATGGGACTGTGGGCCAGCATCAATTACAGGGTTGCCCCTTTGGGGCTACTGGACGAGAGTATGGGTGCAGGTGCTGCTGAAGGGGGGTAAGCGAGTGGCTTGGATGGCGCTATTGCAACTTGTTTGAGGATGTGTGAATCATCTTGACAGAGCCACAGATGGATGTTCGAGTGTTGGCATGTGAAGGAGAAGCGGCATATGCACATCTGTTGGAATGTCAGGTCGGGACACCTGCCGTAGACACTCATAGTGCCGATTGTGATCTCCATGCCTATCGTCCTACGTATAGCTCAGGAACAGCATTTGTACATGGCGCTCCTCCAGGTCAACTTGTAGTTGTAGTTGTTTGACCGTAATACTATCCCGCTTGACTCCACCCAGGGTCGGCAGTGTCGGCAGACATGTTGCAGGGCATGCATCATCCCTAAGTAAGGGGTAGTGCGAGATTACACGGAGATTGCACGGCAAGATAGATGGTGGGCCACCTTCATGATCGGAAGGAGGTAGCATGTCATGACCAAGTTCGGGCTGTGGCAGGCGGATGAGGCATCGCGGGGGCATCAGTCATGCAAGGAAGTCATCGACGTGGCCATTGTCGGTGACAAGTGGGTTGCAGCACCTCATCAACTCCTGCACCCTTCACTCCAACGGTGCGTGTTGGATTCACATCACTTCGGTGTGGGAGTGACGGATGGTCATGCAGTCTGCAGGTTTGGTGTGGGAGTGACGGATGGTCATGCAGTCTGCAAGTTTGGTGTGGTGGGCCGAAAGGAGAGGTGCACAGTACGCACAACTTGAGCAAGTCAAACCGCAACTCATGGAGAGACCTCCATAGGTCTGGGATGGTCGCCCAAGATACAAATGGTAGGTGCGCTGACCTCAATCAGGCTCCAGCTGCACAGGGGTGCACAAGAAGGTGCACAGATTGTTGTGTCACAAGGCATGGTGCTGACCGAGCAAACGGTCATTGCGGTCATGTGAAAGGCAACAAATTCCCACAGTGATGTGTTCTTCCAACTGGGCCAAAAGGCCACTATGCCAAGTTATCTGGCATTAGTCTGTGGGCACTATTTAAACAGCAACTTGTTACATGCATTCACCAACCATTGCAATGGTATGTAACAGTACCTTCCCCTTAGGTACCGAGCCCTCAAGGTACCACAGTGATGATATCTTAACAGGTTTCTCAGGCCTGTCTGTGGCTCCCCCCAAGCACTCTAATTACTGTTTGACATAGCAGACCCCCATGATGTCATGGACCATCATGTAAGCCAGGGTTCCTGGGGTCCAAGTGATTGCAACAACCCTCTAAATTATTGCGCACACAGGGATTTGAACCGCTGACCTTTGGTCAACCTGGCATACTGTGAAAGGCAACAAATTCCCACAGTGATGTGTTCTTCCAACTGGGCCAAAAGGCCACTATGCCAGGTTATCTGGCATTAGTCTGTGGGCACTATTTAAACAGCAACTTGTTACATGTATTCACCAACCATTGCAATGGTATGTAACAGGTTGGTAGGACACACCATGATGCTGCTGGAAGGACATTGCAAGTGGCAGTGCCGGGTGCAGTTGACAGGTGTAGTCGACATGCCATTCACCTATGTCAGCATGATGGTGAGGGTCAATGGTGCAGCTGGCACAGTGTATAGCTCGCTCATTGAGCTCGGCATTCGGAACATACGGTGGTCGTGCAGGGGCATTGCGACGAGCTGGGAGAGGGCATATGGACAGCCCATGGCAGTTGTGGGTATGATCCACGCAAGGCCATGTGGGATCTCCACAAGGGGTGGTGCCGACAGCGTGTGGGTGGTATCACTCAACCAACATGGCAGTTGGGATTGATTTTGGGGAGACTACCTTGGGACATGTTGGATGATTCCAGGTGTGGGCATCGCTGGGGTGTGCATCACATGTGCCAGAGGGTACGTGGCAGAGGCCTCAGATGCGGCAGCCTCTGCACCATCATTGGGTAGGGCATGCCCTCAGGATACCGGGATAGAGAAAATGTGTCTAGCATGCCTTATAGAAGGGTGGAGGCATGTTGCAAGCCTCCAAGGTTGATCACTGTCAACAGCGAGTGTGTGATGTGGCATCATCACAGGCCACGTCAGTGGTGTTGCTCGTCGGGTTGCCCATCTAGCAGGCCAAGGGGCAAGGTCGGCATGGTAGAGTCGCACTGTGGGGTAAGGAATCGGTTGGGATGAAGTGCGAAGGTAGTCGGCATTAAGAAGGCAGTTGTGAGATGGGTGGTACAGGTTGTAGAGTAGCGTATTAGAGGTTTCTCGGCATGTAGGAATGCTAGGATGGCAAATAGAAGAGGAGTATTAAAGAGGTTGAGGTTGGAAAATAGTTTATGGTATCACCTTGGCCTTCAGTGGATGGTGCACCCTACTATGGGTTATGCAGCGATTTATAGTGTTGCCCGAAGCGGTCCACTCTCTTGCTCACCGAGCTGTCCAGCTATCACCATTCCTTCAATAAGTACTAGTATGACACTGGACTTCTACCCAGATGGCACGAGGAAGCCAAGAAGGAGGAAGGAGGTATAGGGATCCGACAACTCGTTCAAGGAAATTCAACTCGCTGGTGGAAGTTTAAGACCCAAGCCCTCGGTCCTCTATTAGTGGGTTGTTCTAATGTAAGGGCAACCTACTCAGGTACTGATTCCAGTACCTGCTGGGAGACTAACAGCGGGAAACGCCACAGCCCTGCAACCTACCCAGGGCCTAACCCAGGGACTCGAACCCTAAGTTTACCTACAGGTACTACCAGACTGTCAAGTACACGTGCCGAGGATCTGGTAACTCGGTGGTACCGACTAAAATACTCCATTAGTAACCAAGTACGAGCCACTCGATGAGTTGTTCTCGGCTAGATGCACATGTCGGTCACATTCCTCATTCCCATCCCATGCCTACTCCTCACCCCTCGGTCCGCCTCACCTCGGGACTTCCTGCCCTTGTGTTATCCTCGGTTACAGCCCTTGTTTTATAATCGGGCATTTCCTATTGTCCTATCCTTGGGCACGTCCTATTATTCTGTCCTTTATTGTTGTATCCCCGTCTTGCATTTCTTATTCTAATTTTACTCGCTGTGGACAATAACCACATGCTCTGCATACCTTATTGTTCCACATTCCTTATTCCACATGTCGCTTCTTAACCTATATAAGTAGGACATGCATGTACATATCTCCTCATTCTGGGTATCGACTAGGCTTAGGCCCTTCTACCTTCTTCTCTTCTGTTAAGTCCTCAACTCGAGCCGGCATCATCAGCATCCCCTCAAGTATCTGTCTGTTGCAAATACAGTGGCACACACGGCAGGTAGGGCGCAACGCACGAGTACGTTGAAGCCAACGCCGCTACTCTTGGCCTGCAGGACTTGGCCATAGTCCGCCCGACCTTTCGACAACACCCCTCGGCAGTACCAAAGTCCGTCAGTAACCAATGCTTGACACAGACACTGGCAGGGATAGTGATTGGCACAGGTAACCCCCAGGTATTTTGTGCCTACCCATACCCGTACCCAAGAATACCCGTACCCGTAGCAACGGGTAGCGGGTTATTGCGGGTACGGGTACGGGTACCCACGGGTTTAACGGGTATTGCTTTTACCTGTGACCCACAACGGGTATTGTTCTTACCCGCAGGTTCAGCGGACAATGCTACAACTGCCTTTGACCTCAGGATATTACCTGAAATGGCACACAAAAAAGTGCTCAACCCAAAGCCAAAAAGTTGGAATTGTATTGGGGTGTATCTACAGATGGCATATAGAGTGTGCACTCAGCATTCCACCAATTCTGGAAGAATCCCTCTAAGAACACTAATCAACTCTAGTGTCAAGAAGTAATTCTCTGAGGTGCTCAAGTCACCGACAGGGAAAACCTCACATGTTCGGCAGAGTTCCAGCAACACCTGGAGTATGAACTGGCATGCCGTACGCACCATATGTGCCATACACGTCGTATGCACCATACGCGCCGTACGCGTCGTATGCACCGTACGCGCCATACACGTCATATGCACCGTATGCGTCATACGCGTCGTACGCACCGTACGCATCATACGCGTCGTACGCACCGTACGCGTCATACGCGTCGTATGCACCGTACGTGTCATACGCGTCGTACGCACCATACGCGTCATACGCGTCGTACGCGCTGTATGCGCCGTGCGCGTTTTCAGTAGCGGGCTTGACAGGATTGACAACCAGGGAGATGAGCACACCGCCGCATCCGTGCCCCACACGCCAGTCTGCGCAATCGCTTTTGCGGCATCAGCTGTCGATGCGACGCACACGAGCATCGCATGCGGGAGGTTGGCCGGCTGAGACATGTCATTAAGAACTACCAGCAAATTTGGCTCCTGGACTTACATTTCGTGTCCTGGATGCCCTCCGCGGTGACCTCCAGCCCATCATACAGCTTGGCACAAATGCATGAGCACACTGCCGTGTCCATGCCCCATGCGCCAGTCTGCGCGATCGCTGTTGCTGCATCAGCTGTCGACGCGACGTGTTTGGCTCGTGTGCGTGTGAACTTGTGGGGATGTTGGAAGGACTTTGTGTCGTCAGAATTATGCTTTGAGCATTTGAGACTTTGATGTATGTAGGAATGCGTGTGGAGAGCATGGAGTGTAGGGTGAACAGGGATACGCCAGTGGGAAGAGAGCCATCAGGGAGAAGGTTGATGGAAAGCGAAAGATAGATACAAGAAGCAACACAAAGAGTTACCAATTGCGAAATGAATCCTATACATTGCCACCGGGTATCAGAGTCTGCGTGCATTCCAGAGAACAAGTGCAAAGAGAGGTGAAATTGGTGTTTTGGACTGTATAAAAATTGGTTGTTGTGCCTGGGTGGAATAACCCACGTAAGTTTATGTTGCTGCTGCATGTATAATCGCCGGGTGATCGATGCTGGACCTGCTGGTGGCTGGTGCTGGTACAGGATATACTTCTTCCAACAAGGGTCGCAAGGATGGCCAGCGCATGCTCAATGGTCGAGTCTATGGTCACCGTTTGTCTGCCTCTCAGAACGGCAAGCCCAACTTGTATGAGCCCGAATTTGTCGAATGGGGCTATGGTGGCATGGGCAGCATTGCTAACAACCAAGTAAAGTCCTGCTCTGGTCCAGATTGGGCCAAATTGCAAAGTAAAGGCAAAGTGCTTGGCAGTGGTTCCAACATTGATGAAGACGATGGCAACGCGGGTACAGTTATATAAGCATACCCGCCTGCGGGTATGGGTTTGGGCCAGGTTGGAAATCCTGACCCTGACCCTTACCTGCGCTACCTGTACCTGCTACCCGCACGGGTTTCCAATACCTGCGCCAATCACTAGGCAGGGAGGTCCAGAAGTAAGTATATAAAAGGTAATGTAGCTAAATACATACGAGCTGCTTACCTGGCAGGGAGGTCCAGAAGAGAATAACCAAAGGACCCCCTTACCTAAGCAGCGACTGTATAGCTACAGTGACTGTGACATAACAAACCTGTCACAGCCAGCAAAGAAGACAATAGAAGATTAAGGGGAAGGGATTATAGCAAACATATGAAAAGGGAAGATAGAGACATGATTAAAGAAGTAATATAAGCAAAGGAATAAGAGAAATGAAGGAGATAAAAGAAATAAAAGGAAGGAAAAGAGGAATAAACCAGTAGTCCCCTGACACATCCACTCTTCCTTTATTCATTTTCTATTATTCCCAACCCATTTATTCTTTTATTTCTCGGCCTGCTTTACCTCAGGACTTTTTCTATTGTGTTATCCTTGGCCATGACCTTATTGTTTTATATTTGGTCACATTCTATTGTCTTATTCTCAGTCGCACTCTTATTATCTTATATCCAGCCATACCTCATTGTTCTAATTTTGTTTATATTTTTTGTTCTATTCTTGAGCATTGTGGACAATGCTTCTACATACTCTCTATACCTTATCCTTTTCTCCATGTCTTATGCCACCCTGATTCCACATCTCACTTCTTAACCTATATAAGTAGAACATGGATGTAGATAGTTCCTCATTCTGAATATCAACTTGGCTTACACCTTCTTGTCTTCCCTCCTCCTGTCTGAAGTCCTTTACTTGGGCCGACATTCTTGGCACTCTCCTGAGTTTCTCTTCTGTCTGAAATCAGTGGCATACATGATGAGATTATGAGCAAATATGCAGTAGGATTGAAGATTTCTCTGGCAGTCTAATTTAATATCTCCTCAGTGTAGTCAATCACTCTCTGTATATTCAGAAAATATACCTAATTTAATATCTTACAGAAAGAATAAAAAGAAAAATCAGTCGTGAGGCCTTGTATATAATACTATACAACTCACCTCCTCAGTGTAGTCAATCACTGAGGAGGGAGGCATGCGCGGGTTGTGTTTTACCCGCAAATACCTTGCAACCGGCCCTTGACCCTATCGAAGGTTTGAGCCAGGTTGCCGGTCCCAATCCAGGGAGCCAGCCACACGTGTCGCGTCGTGTGTGGGCAAGCGCCCGTAAGTATCGTACAGATAGTAATACAATAACTTCCTCAACTTTGAGGATAAAAATACAGAAAATATATTGGAAATTTTAGAAATGAATTGCACACAAGATAGTACCAAAATCAATAAGAAAATCAAATATATTGAGTTTGACCTCTCAGGGGTGAGATGCATTTATGCACCCTATAATACACAGAAAGTAGGGTGCAATGCACGAGTATGTTGAAGCCAAGCCACCCCAATCAGTCTGTAGGACTTGGCCAATTCCCGCCAGCATTGTGAAGTTGGTACTATTGCAATAGTACTCGGCCTACACATCGTCGGCATTTTTGGTGCCTGACACAGTCCAGAAGCATTACTTACATAATATTAATATTTTGTGACATGACCAGTCACAAAAGCATCAGTCATGGGAATATTATATTTCTTTATTGTAAAGTAGTGACAATGGTGATACAATGACTCCACAAGCTTCCAAAGCTTTCTAATTCCTTCTGAACACCTCCACCAGCTTCATGAAGGAATTTACTTATCAGGAGATTACATGATTAGCTTAGAATTAGTATAAAACAAGCTAGTTTTGTAGCATAAAATAACAATCATTTTCACCCATAATAACCCACAGGATTAATTAAGTGCCAGTAGCACTCTCATAAGTGGACCAAAGTCTGCTTAGGTAACTGGTCCAAAGACCAGAAGCCACACTCAACACCAGGTCCAAAGACCTGTTGAATAGGTTTATTCTGAAGAGTGAACCTTAGCTTTGCTACCAAAGTAGCAGGCTATCCTTATATCAGGCATCGAAAATGCTGATGATACATGGGCCAAGTACTATTGCAATAGTACCGACTTCACGATGCAGGCAGAATCAGCCAAGTCCTGCAGACCAATCAGGGTGGCTTGGCTTCAACACACTCATGTATTGTGCCCTACTTTCTGTGCATGCTACTGATTTCAGACAGAAGAAGAACTCAGGAGAGTGCTGAGAGTGTCGGCCCAAGTAAAGGAATTCAGACAGGAGGAGGGAAGATAAGAAGGTGTAAGCCAAGTTGATATTCAGAATGAGGAACTATCAACATCCATGTTCTACTTATATAGGTTAAGAAGTGAGATGTGGAATCAGGGTGGCATAAGACATGGAGAAAAGAATAAGGTATGGAGAGCATGTGGAGGTATTGTCCACAATGCTCAAGAATAGAACAAAGAATATAACCAAAAACAGAACAATGAGACGTGGCCAGGTATAATATAATAAGAGTGTGGATGAAAATAAGACAATAAGGTCATGACCGAGGATAATACAATAGAAAATGTCCCGAGGTAAAATGGGCTGAGAAATAAAAGAATAAATGGGGTGGGAATAATGGATAGTGAATAAAGGAAGAGTGGATGATGGATAGGATAGGAGATGTAGATGATGAATGTGCTGAGCTGAGACTGACAACTAACTGACTTGTATATGATTTGGTCACCTACGCATGGAATTAGACTGATCGTTTGGTTAGCACTCCCGAGTGAACCGATGCTCAATACATGTACTTGACACCTTAAAACTAAAGTCAGATAAAAATTAGAAAACTGGAAATAAACCTAAACCAGTCTAGAACTAATAGTTTAACATCCTAAAACTATTAATTCTATATGTAACAAACAAGAGGCCTGACAAGACCCCCCTTAAATATTCTCGTTGGACAAACAATCCAGATCAGAATCAATAAAGACATTTTGCATGGCTATGTGAGATTTCACTAAATCTTTATTGTAATACTCTTGCAATAACAGACTATGTGAATCTCTGGAGTATAATTTCTTAATTGGGTTCTCTGTAAAAATAGCCTATGCAGGTATATTTTGTTATCCTCCTGTATCTTGTCAGAGAACTTGACTTGCCTTGGTTCACACCAAAGTTTTGTCATAGCTTCTTGGGTTCCAAAACAATGTACATGCACCAACATGAATGCACCATACATGCATGCACTGCACATGTACAGGTGTGGTGTGTACCCAACACCCTGACACCTCCTTCTTTGCAAGAGCTGGTTTAGCTTCAATGTCAAGCTAGTATCTGTTGAGATGAACAACAGAGGGATTAAGGGAATGAGGAGATATGGGGATATATAGGATTGGGAGCATGGAAGATGGATATATATGGTTCACGGAAGCCAGTAACATAGAAGTGGACACAACACTGCATCAGAATAAAAAAAGGTACATGGACCACATTTGTTAAGTCCACGTGTTAGGTGCTTAGCTAGTACTTCCGAAGGGGCTATCCAGGTTAGCGTGGAGGTCTGTAATGGGGCCGAGGACCGAAGATGGAAGTTGGACGGACTACGGACGGAGACGGGAGTGCCGGAACTTAGGGTCGGTCGCGGATTGGTTCAATCCGGTCACTGAAGTGTTCGAGGTCGAAGGGACTTGGCTTCAACTTATGTGTTGCGCCCTCCTCGATCGTCTGTCCCTAATTTCGGAAAGGGGACGGGAGTTTACCAGAAATGAATCGGAAACTAGGTGGTAGACTAAGTCGATATTCGTACTAGCGAACAGTCCAGTCGACTGGGAGACTATATACATGCGACTATCCTTGTACTATCTTTGCCGGTCATAAAACAAGAAGAAAGGGAGTACAAGGGGTCAATAAGAAAGAAGAACAAGGGAGTAAGGTACGCGATAAACTGGCGCGTCGGTTATCAAGATGCGGAACCTTGGTCATGGGAATCGGGGTCGGACTAGTGGGGGCTCGGACGGACGTCACGGGAACGGGAACCACGGAGGGTGATCGTCCGTCCTTTGGTGGACGGGGAGGTTTCGGAAACGGGGGTGGGTGGTTGTGGGGGTTGGTATGGGTTTGTTGGGGGCATGGGACATAACAACATTGCACACCGCAATGTTGTGGTCTCATAGTGGCCTCATAATGTGTGGTCTTCTGTCCATTTTTCTAGATTTAGGTATGCTATAAATTTGAATTGTTGTTGTTTGTGTAGTACATGGTATATGTTTTTGCCTTATGGTTTATAATTGTCAAGTACATGATACCGAGCTTCAGTTTACTTGGTAGTACTAGGGAATGGCACGGGTCACCCACCGGTCAAATGTGGGTGACCCGCACCTGACCCATGGGAAACCCGAACCCATCAACCCATGGGTTTTTTCCCACGGGTCAACGGGTGTCAGGTGCGTGGCGCACCTGCACGCCTGCAGCGCGTTCGTGTCGTACGTCGCGTTCGCACCGACACGAACGCGCTGTACGCGCACATGCCAACACGAACGTGCAGTACACGGATGCACCAACATGAACGCGCCGACATGAACGAGCCAACACAAACGCGCCAACACAAACGCGCTGTACGCATACGCACCGACTCGAACGCGCCGACATGGACGCGTTGTATGCACACGTGCGAATGCGCTGTACGCGCACACGCTGACACGAACATGTTGTATGCATGCACGTACGGCTCATTGGTGTCGGCGCGTGCATGTCATACGGTGCAGCGCGTGTGTGTCGTATGCGCGTATGGCACATGCGTGTCATATGCGTGTGCAGCATGTGTGTGTCGTATGCACGTGCGTGTCATATGCACACACGTACGACTGGAGCGAGTGGCCGGTTGGGTGTCGTTCGCGTGCGCATGCACGCGTACATGGTTGACGCGCCGGGTTGAGCCGGGTCACGGGTGCTCTGGGCTTGACCCGCACCCGCACCCAAGGGCACCCAACCCAGTGACCCGTGCGGGTTGGCCAAACCCATGCTATTCCCTAGGTAGTACCGACTAAATGACCTCTACTCACACACAAGTGACAAGTCATTTTTCACTAGTATGTGGTCTCGGCTTGGTACATTTGGTTCATCATTTGGTCCACACCCTTTATCCTATCCTTTCCACCTTTGTTTATTCTTCTATTCCCAATCCTGCCCTTTTCCCATTTCCCCTTGGGACATTTTCTATTCACTTGTCTTTCGGTCATAGCCCTATTGTTTTATATTTGGCCATTTTCTATTGTTCTATTTTCATCCACACTCCTATTATTTTATTCTCTGCCATATTTCATTGTTCTATTCTTGTTTACATTTTATTGTTCTATTTCTGATAACTGTGGACAATACTTCCACATGGTCTCCATACCTTATTATTTTCTCCATGTCTTATGCCACCCTGATTCCACATCTCACTTCTTACCTATATAAGTAGTACATGGATGTAGATATTTCCTTGTTCTGAATATTGACTTGGCATACCCCTTCTTGTCTCCCCTTCTCCCATCTGAAGTCCCTTACTTGGGCCAACACTCTCAGCACTCTCCTGGGTATCTCTTCTGTCTGAAATTAGTAGCACACATGGAAAGTAGAGTGCAATGCATGAGTACGTTGAAGCCAAGCCACCCTAATTGGTCTACAGGACTTGGCCGATTCTCACCAACATTTTAAAGTCAGTACTATTGCTATAGTACTCAGCCCATGCATCGTCAGCATTCCTGGTGCTTGACAATAATCAAACATGACAGGCTTTATTTATTCATCATCATACATGGAAAATAACTGTAGATACTGATATCGATATATCCTATACTAAAGTATCTAGAGGTCTATCTCAAGCTTAAGATGAATAAATGGGATGGTTGATACATAAGTTTCTCACCTGATAGTCCTGGTGTACATGGAAGCCCACAAACATGCATAGAAGTTGGTGATAATATTTGATAGATTCACATGCACCAATCTAGCCTCAAATTAAGACCCCGTACTATGCAAATGAGAGAGGACTCACTAAATTTATGAGTGATTGAGGCTGGGCTTGAGAATTAAGAATGTTCTTGTAGTAGTTGTAGGTGATTTGGAGGGGTGTGGTCGCAGAGCCCACTAGGAGAAGCCTTTACACCTATATCAAGAGGGGAGGACAGCTGAATTATGGTAATTATGGACAGGCAAGGACAACCATTAGTGGTCAAATCAGATATCACTTGTGTGGGAATGGTTAATGTCTCCAATGCCTTTCATCAAGACAGTCAGTCAGTCAACACTATTCTCCCTGTTAGAAGTTAATATTACCTCACTCTGCTCTTTCTTTTATCTCTCTTGTCATTTCAATTTTGTGAGTTAATTCCTTTGTATAGCTTGCACGAGAGAGATTGCAGAGGGAATTATGACAGATAGAGCAAGCACCTGCAGACCATCAGCTCAAGTGTACAGTATAGCAAACTTACTCAGTTACTTGACCAAATGCCCACTGGTTAGTTCCTGACCATATCCATTCAAGAAGAACCAAGATAAAAGAGATATGGGTCACTCACCTGAGACTTGGACATTCTTCTGGTTAACTATTGTTTCTGTTGTAGAAACAAAATAAGTGAAAATGACAATTTGAATCAAAAAAATCCTCAAAAAAATTCCTGGTTCCAGGAGCTGTTAGCTAAACTATAAAATATGAAAGCTGACTTCATAACCTATGATCCACTTCTGTCCCCAACCATTTCTGTCAGGAAGGATGTCATGGATGATGTCTGTGATAGAGCTTGAATCAATGTCATGGAGTATAGATCATTGTTAAGATCATTGAGCATGAAATTGAGAGGGTGAAGGTCTTTGATACAATGGGCTTTGTCTGCAATGCATTTGATATGATCCTCAAGCCCTTCATTCTCTTGTTTTTGAACAGAGAACAGGTGTTAAAATATTCATCTAGTTTCTTTTACTGACTCCCCTGTTCCAACCACTCCTATATTTCTTTGGGTTATCCAGAACCCCACCCAGATAATGCTTTTGATCATCCTCAATAGCCAGATGAATCTCTCTAGCTCCTTTGTCTGATCACTCTACCCATTTATGACACACATCTGTGTCTGAGGGATTTAGTTTTGCAATGTCCCCACTCACCATTCTCCACCATCCTTTTTTACAACCCCAAGCTACCATTTGGTCTTTGCAACTGGCATAGTTTCTATTGTTGAGTTTGGGGAAGTTTGTGTAGAAAGCTAGAATATATGTCTACATGTAATGAATGTGTGAGTCCATGTCTAAGGAGATAATATAAGAGTCTCACCTCAGTCAATGTGATGCGACTGAGGAGAGAGAAATTATCTACAGTGATTGTATACCATGGCAAATGTGGAACATTTGGAATGGTGTGGAATGAGACAATAAGGTGAAAAGTATATGGGAGTGGAACTTGTGGAACACAGCATAATGATATGTAGTTGTGTCAAGCATCGAGAATGCCAACATTGTGTGGGCCGAGTACTATTGCAATAGTACCAACTTCAGGATGCTGGCAGGGAATCGGCCAAGTCCTGTAGACCTATCGGGGTGGCTTGGCTTCCACCTACTCATGCATTGTACCCTACTTTCCATGTGTGCCACTAATTTCAGAGAGGCAGAGAACTTGGGAGGATGCCAAGGGTGTTGGCCCGAGTGAGGACTTCAGACAGGAGGGGGGAAGGCAAGAGGCATATGCCAAGTCGATATTCAGAATGAGGAACCATCTACATCCATATGCTACTTATATAGGTTAAGAAGCAAACGTGGAATCAGGGTGGTATAAGACATGGAGAAAAGAATAAGGGATGGAGAGCATGTGGAAGTATTGTCCACAATACTCAAGAATAGAACAAAGAATATAAACAAAAATAGAACAATAAGATATGGCCAGGTATAAGATAATAAGAGTGTGACTGTCAAGCCCACAATACTGAGCTCCAGTTCACTGACCGAATGACCCTTATTGTAATCCCACACGCCAGTGATAAGTCATTCCTCACTAGTATGTGGTCTCGGCTCGGTACATTCGGTTCATTATTGGTTCACTTTCCCTACCCCATTCCCTCATATTCTTTATTATTCTTTTATTCCCCATCCTTCCCTTTGCCCATTTACCCTCGGGACATTCACTATTCATTATCATTTGGTCGCGGCCCTATTGTTTTATATTCGGCCACCCTCTATTGTTCTATTTTCCCTCACACTCCTACTCGTTTATTATCGGTCATATCTCATTGTTTTATTCTTTTTTACATCTTATTGTTCTATTCTAGATTGCTGTGGACAACACTTCCACTTGGTCTCCATACCTTATTCTTTTCTCCATGTCTGATGCCACCCTTATTCCACATTCTGCCTGTTAGCCTATATAAGTAGCAAATGCATGTACATAGTGCCTCAGTCTGAGTATCAACTAGGTTTACACCTTCCTGCTCTCCTTCTCTCTGTCTAGAAGTCCTCTACTCAGGCTGATGCACTTGGCATCCTCCTGAGCACCTCTTCCATTCCAAATCAGTGGCATGCACAGAAAGTAGGGTGCAACGCACAAGCATGTTGAAGCCAAGCCACTACGACTGGCCTGCAGGACTTGGCCGGTTTCTGCCCACACCTTTGGCATTACTGAGGCCTAACAGTGACTAAAAATAGAACAATAGAAAGTGATTGAATATAAAACAATAGGGTCATGACCGAAAATAAGTGAATAGAAAATGTCCCAAGGTAAAATGGGAAAAGGAGAAGATTGGGAATAGAAGAATTAACAAAGATAGAGGGGATGGGATGAAAGGAAATGGACTGAGTGATGAACTGAATGTACTGAGCCAAGACCATGTACCAGTGAGGAATGACTTGTCACTGGTGTGTGGGATTAAATGGTAGAGATCATTCAGTCGGTATGACCCAGTGAACCAAGGCTCAGCGTTGTGTACTTAACAAGTTGATGAGTACCTACAGATTTCAACAGTTTGGTGTTGAGTTAGACATTGGTGAGATGATGTTGATGTAGGAGTGAAAATTTTGAGTTATGTGGGCTTGGTAAGTTACTAGGGAAGACTGTCATCAAATATGAATACAGTTTATCCTAACAACTGGTGTCTGAGGTAAGCAACTAAAGAGGTCCTAGAGAGAGAAAGAGAGAGAGATCAATTAAAGTCCTCAAAGTGCTAGGCACTTATGGTGCACTACTACTACGAGATACATGGCTATGGCAGGGTCTAAGTATCAGAAGGGGGGGAGCATATCAGAAGGACTGGGGTGTAAAGAATATTGGCCAGGGAGGCATAAGAGGGCCAATCCCTCACAGATAGGGCGATCATCAGAAAATGAGAGCCAATTCAGGTTGGAGTGGAGGGTGTTTGTGGTTTGGTCATTGGCTGGGGGGTGCTACATCAGTGTATTTGTCAAAGTGGCATGTGGAATGAATATAGCATGGGGTAGTGGAGATGATCTTGGGGTCACCCAACAGCCAGTGAATGGAGTGGCTGGCCTTTCCTGCCTTGTGTCTGAGCTGGTTGCACTGTTCTGTGTATCATTTGCAGTGTTTGAGGAAGTGCACTACAGTCTCTGGCTGGTGACATTGTTTGCATAGGGCTGTGTCTGATACTTTTATCTTCTTAAGGAAAGAGTTGAGGGACACGTGGCCAGTGTGCAGTTGTATGAGGATGCTTGTCACTCTATGGGGCAGGGAGCTCAACATTTTATAAGTCTGGTGATTTGGCAGTTTGGAGTCAATTTGAGACATTTTGGCATATTGGGGTGATTTTGACCAGACTCTCCTCCGGCACTGGAGGACAGACTTCTTCTGGTTGGCCTTCAGGGCTACAATACTTGCCAGAAGGCACTTTCTGAGAAGCTCTGGAAGGTTTTCGGTGTGGGTGATGTCTCCTCCAGCTGCTCTCTTTACATGTACGTCAGCTAGCTTGTTTCCTTTGATTTCCATGTTGCCCAGAACCCACTCCAAGTGGATATGTAGGTTACAGCGTTTACGTTTCAGTCTCTGGATCAGCATGTGGGCTGTATCTAGTAGGTACTGTGTGGGTCCTGTTGTTTTGCAGGGCCTGGATGACAGCTTGATTGTCAAGGGCAATCAAGGCAGATCTAGCGGTTTGATGGGTTTCCAGTAGTGTTAGTGCCAGAATCACACCGACAATTTCTCCATTGAAGACTGTGTGTTTAGAGTCTTTGCCTAGCCTGTATCAAAGGGCTTGCCCATCTTGAAGGGTGACTGCCGCCGCAACGTCGTCCGTCCTCGTCCTCAAAGTGCTGGCTGCCTCTGACTTGCTCTCTGCAATGTGCGCGGTAAATTGAGGGCGACAGCTGGGGTGGTGTCTGGTCGAGTCCACTGTCTCTATGGTGTCTGGGCGTATCTTGTATCGCCAGAGGAGGTTATGGATTGCAGAGGGATGCGACCGGGAGCATCCCCTTGAACTACGTTTCACTGCTTTATAGAGCGGGTGGGGTCTGGGCAGTGACGCTAGTCTCAGCGCCTCGTGATGACAGGTGTCGTCCAGGGGTATCTGGGTCGGTGGGATCCAGGAGTGAAGCTCTAGGACATCAGTGGCTGTCGATCTGAAGGCCCCTGTGATCAGTTTGCATCCCAGCCTCTGAATCTTTTCCATGATTTTGGTGTGTCCTATTGAACCGGTCCGCCTTCCTGTCTTGCGGTTCTCGTGCACCGGGGTGTATCATCATGGGAGGGCATATTCGAGCTTGGGGAGCACCATAGATATGTAGAGGCGCCGGACATGTTGTTTGGGGAGGCCGAAGGAGGGCCGTGTGAGCCGGTTCACGGCAAGGAGGAGGCCTTCTGCTTTCTGAACGGTCTGCTGGACATGTTGATGCCAACGTAAAGAGGTCCTAGACTCCGACTCCGAATATCTACATACTGTGAGACATGCAATAATAAATATAGGATATGAAAACTATTTTAAGTGACCATTGGTGTAATAGTAAGTGATAAAGGAAATATGATGAGATGGTGAGTCGCACTTGGACACATCATGGATTGATAGAATCACAGGAATACCCCTCCCCGCTTCTTTATCCCATGCTAGTTCAAAAGATTAACAGAAAGAACCAGGTTTAAAACCAGTGTCTGATACTTCTCGCTTCAGATCAAGCGGACCAGTTTCCTGTGTCATTTGGTCTCAGGTGCGCTTCACCCTCAGCTGATTATGGCACTTCTGGACTGTTTCTTGCCTCAACTTCCCTTCTATAAAATACCCCATACACCTGCATTACCGTGGTACACATTCTGAAACTTCCTCGGGATTACCAGATTTCGAAACTATAGAATATATACTGTTGGGACATGTTACCTTGTTCCTATCACACTTCTGGCCCATGACCCATGCGATGTGCTATTTG
This sequence comes from Chroogomphus rutilus, assembly GCA_003314275.1. Taxonomy (NCBI): domain Eukaryota; kingdom Fungi; phylum Basidiomycota; class Agaricomycetes; order Boletales; family Gomphidiaceae; genus Chroogomphus; species Chroogomphus rutilus. The sequence goes on along the minus strand of QLPI01011949.1, from coordinate 10,956 downwards.
ACACATAACATGATAGATCGCTGCCAACAACTATCAATTTCAGATGGCCCATCTAAGCTTCGATTAGGTCGACCCTCGTCGAACCTATAAGTTATCAGCTACCTACAAAGAAACATATCCATCTCAGGTCCCTTCTTAGCGTGCCCATTCTCAGAGGTTCGCTATCCGATCAATTTATGAGCCTTTGATTAGGTTGTATTCATTCATTACATCTCTTTCGTTCCTCTTTTCCTCACTTCACAATTATACACTGATGTCGTTGCTCGATGCAACTCTCGGGGGATTTGAGATTGGCATCATATCCTCCATGTTCCTCTACGGAATTTTCATCACCCAGACATATCTGTACAGCCAAAAATGCATGGGTGATCCACTATGGATGAAGTGTCTAGTAAGCTACCCAATAATATGTTCTTTTAATGGTGATACACTCTCCAATAGGTTCTGCTGGTTGGGTTAGCATCTTCCCCTATTGGTTCCAGTGAAAAGCTCACTTTGGAAATCAGGCTGTTCGAGACTGCACACACGCTCTCTCTGTGTTTTTTTCACTACCATATCTCAGTGACCCGCTATGGCTTTCCATCATCTATCAACGAAGTTACTGTCCCTATCGTATCAGCTGCCATCCTGAGTGCCTGGATAGGGGCTGTCATCCAGGTGTGTTGTCATCGAATCCACTTGCCATTGGAAGAGTATTTATTGTTATCTCCATGAATTTACTTTAAGGCCTTCTTCGCATATAGGATCAAAGTGATAAGGAGCTTCCCGACTTGGGCCGGGCTGAGGTCCGCATGGTCGAAAGAGGGGTGCTGGCAGAGCGAGAGCACCGCATTCTCAAAGTCCACGCGAATGATCGTAGCTGCCTGGTTAGCAAGCTCCTTGCGCACCGATGCGGAGACTATGGCGCCCGCAAGGATGAAGCGTTCGAGCGGCCGCAGCCCGACGCGGTCCGCGAAGCGAACGAGGTCAAAGTGGCGGAAAATATCGCCATCGCCCTTGTCGATGCCATCGCGGAAGCGATCTGTGGCAGGCTTTATATTCCAGTCGTATCTTGGTGCCTTTCAACCATCAGCTGCTGCTTTGGCACTATGATAGGCATTGCAGCATTCATGTCGCACACCTTTCCAGATTTTTTGACCAAGTGGAATTGGCTGGTTATCACCGAAATTACGATGTCTGCAGTGATTGACGTGCTAAACACAACCACACTCTCCTTTTGGTTGATTCGAATGAGGTCGTCTGAATTTCGCTCGTGCGTGGCCATTCATTTTTATTACATTATACTGAACTTATATTCACGTGGCTATATTGGTTTAGGAGAAAGTGTATTGACAGAATTATACTGTGCACTATTGGTGAGACAGCTTGCATCTGCACTCACTTATTCTGACATGATCCAAGAAACGGGATTAATAACCAGGTAGTCATTAGTCTTCTGAGCTTTGGACATTCAACTCAAAAAAGGGAAGTCTTACAGCATTGGCGATGCTAGCATGCGTATGTTCAATTCGGTGTTCTGGTCTTTTTTTTTTAATGACAAAATTACATCCAGACCTTGACTATACCGAACAGTTGTATGTCTACATTACTTCTCAGTCATAGATGTAGATTGACCTCCCCTTTCTCAGTGATTTCCATGGGAATTTTAATGCCTTATGCTAAGCGTGAGTTGTAACAACCTTGAATTGCTAGAATTAGCACTCTGAGTGAACCTGTAGTGTTTTCGAACTCATTGATGGCCTCGTAAGCTAAACATATCACACCTGGTGCATTCTACACATTTTACACTTCGTTAACAGATTCAACGCGCGGGAAGGCTTGCGAAAGAAGTATGAACTACAGTTACCCGTTTGAGGTAGTAGCAGAGTGAATCTGTTAGGGATGAAGGAGTGAGACCTGGTCTTAACCTGTGCCAAATATTGTATTCTGGCACAGTTGTTGTGGCGTTGATTCCTCCTTGCAGTCCGCAACTCAGCGTCATCCATTTCCACCTCTAGGCGGTTTTTCGGGGGTCTTGTATTGATGTGTAGTACTTGTCATTGCAAAGGTTGTCGCGTGCGGTGCATTGGTGTGGTTGGGTTTACGCATTATACTCACATTCCGAAATTATGAGCAGTTGATACTTTGTGTTCATAATCAGTGAGTAGAATCCAAGGAATATACCCCTGGAAATTGAAAGATATATTGGTGAAAATGACGAGTGGTTGTGTCATTTTCTTATACACAGAGGTTAGCCGTGGCTCCTTGCATGCGCTTATTTTCATAATCTTTCAATGTCTAGAAAATTGGAAAAAAAGTCTGATGAAGATGGACGAGGACCGCGAAAGTTGGAAAAGGCGGCACAGGAGAGATGAGAAATGATTGGCTGTAGGATCCAGAGAAAGAGACGAAAGGTCGATACCATAACAAACAGAACACAGAAGGGCTTAGATACTGTGAAAATGAGAATTCATGGGCTGTGACTGTGTGGCTAGGACTCTGGGAGATGAACCTCAAAGAAGATACGAAGGTCAGATGCCAATTTAAACAAATATTATAAAAATGAGAGAGAGGAAAGCATTACTCAGACTCTCGACACAGACTACAGAACAGGTCGGTTTAGAAATCCTTTATTACCACGACGTTGATAATTTCAAGCTGCATAAGCAGCTTCAGGTATAATAGTCCGGTACCTGAAAAAAAAAAAAAAGCTGTTTCTACCATCAGTTGGTTGAAGAGTCAATCACAGCTTTCGAGATATGAGAGACATGCATGATGGGATGTACTGAAATGCCATATTAGTATCAGATCATACCCAATTGAATTATATTTCATGCAAGACTGTCAATGAATTCCATGTACAGTAGTTGAACAGTATAAAGTGCACTTGAATTCCAATTGCTGGACACAAGAGTGAAGGATCAGTCAAGCACCACGACAAGAATAAGGATGAACAATGATATCTATGACGTTCAATGATCTGGCCGGGTACTAAGCTAGAATACTGTTGTTAAGAGATGCATCAAGCTCACGGGCAAAATTACAAAATACGTAGCCATATAAGTATATATTAGATATTATCTTTCAAAGGCTAGAGAATACATCGGACGGGATACACGCAGAACGTGAAGAGTAAAATTTCAGTCGAAATTTTTTTCAAACCTCTTTGCTTATCCGTGAATTGTGGTGGTGGTGGTCAGAAACAAGCTATGCGACGGCAACAACTGATACGGAACGAATAAACCTGTCGTATGCGGTATGATGAATATGTCATAATCGAGTGTCTTCATCCACCAATCCTGAGTCGATTTGTGGCTGAGCCTACACCAAAGTTAAGTGAGCAGCAATCAAATAAAATGAACCACACGAAATCGCACCTCAGGTTTTGTTTTAATACTGTCAAAACGCAATGATAACCCCGAAAGCATCTCCGACAGAGCCGCGTTCTGCCTTGCCTCAGAGCGGTCTCGGAGAGCATCGGGCAATAATCGAATAAGTTGTGGAACGAGGGATTTCCGACTCCGATTTTCTAGATACATGAGTATCTACGTACTATGGGACAAGCAATAATACATATAGTATATGAAGACTATTTTAAGTGACCATTGGTGTAATAGTGATGAAGGAAATATAGTGAGATGGTGAGTCGCACTGTAACACATCATGATCTGATAAAATCACAATAGTACCTGCCTCGCTTCTTTATCCCATGCTAGCTCATAAGATTTACAAAAGGAACCATAGTTTAAAACCAGAGTCTGATATTTCTCACCTCAGATCGGATAGGGACTAGCGCGCGCTGTTACGCCAGTTTCCTGAGTCGTGCAGTCTGAGGTGCGCTTCACGCTCAAGGAATTATCGCACTCCTGGACTGTTTCTTGGCTCAATTTCCCTTCCATAAAATACCCCATCCCTACATTACCGTGGTACACATCCTGAAACTTCTGTGAGATTTCCAGATTTCGAAACTATAGAATAAACTATTGGGACATGTTGCCTCGCTCCTACTGCGCTTCTGGCCCATTGCTCATGCGATGTGCTATTTTACACATAACATCATATGATCATTGGCAACCAACTATCAATTTCAGATGGCCCATCTACGCTTCGATCAAGGTCAACCCTCGTTGAACCTATAAGTTATCAGCTGCCCACAAAGAAACATATCCATCGCAGGTCCCTTGTTAGCGTCCCCATTCTCAGAGGTTCGCGATCCGATCAATTTATGAGCCTTTGACCAGTTTATCCACGATTTATTCCTTATACCTCATTCGTTCCTCTTCCCCTTACTTCAAAATTATATAACGATGTCGTTAATCGATTCAACCTTGGGAGCATTGGAGATTGGCATCACTTTCTCCATCTTTCTCTACGGAATTTTCGTCGCCCAGACATATCTATACAGCCAAAAATGCATGGGTGATCCGCTATGGTTGAAGTTTCTAGTAAGTGACCTAATAATATGCTCTTTTAATGCTGATGCATTCTCCACAAGGTTCTGCTGGTTGGGTCAGCCATGCACCATCCTTTCCTATCAATTCCTCTGAAAAACTCAGTTTGGAAAGCAGGTTGCTTGAGACGGCTCACACGCTCTGTGAATGTGTATTTCTCTACCGTATCACAGTGACACGCTATGGCTTTGAATCATCTATCAATGAAATTACTGTCCCTATCGTATCAGCTACCATCCTGAGTGCCTGGATAGGGGCTGTCATCCAGGTGTGTTGTCGTCGAATTCACTTGCCAATGGAAGAGTATTTATTGTTATCTCCATGAATTTACTTTAAGGCCTACTTCGCATATCGGATCAAAGTCATATCTGGCCGGCTTTATATCCCAGCCATATCTTGGTGCCTCTCATTCATGCGCTGCTGCTTTGGCACTATGATGGGCATTGCGGGATTCATGTCACACACCTTTCCAGATTTTGTCACCAAGTGGAATTGGCTGGTGATCACCCAAGCTACAATATGTTCAGTGATTGACGTGCTAAACACAACCACGCTCTGCTTTTGGTTGATTCGGATGCGGTCGTCTGAATTTCGCTCGTGTGTCGCCATTTTTATTTCATCATATATTGACGTGCCTAAATTGGTTTAGGAGGAAGTGTATAGACAAAATTGTACTGTTCAGTATCGGTGAGACACCTTGCATCCGCATTCACTTATTCTGACACGATCACAAGAGACGGGATTAATAACCAGGTAATCATTAGTCTCCTGAGCTATGGATATTTGACTTAATAAAAAGTAAAGTCTTACAGCATTGGCGATGCTAGCATGCGTATGTCCAATTCGGTGTTCTGGTCTGTTTTTTTTTCATGACAAAACTACACCCAGACCTTGAGCATGCCGACAAATTGTATGTCTACATTACTTCTCAGTCATAGATGTAGATTGACCTCCCCTTTCTCAGTGATCACCATCGGAATTTTACTGTTTTATGCTAAGCGTGAGTTGTAACAACCTTGAATTGCTAGAATTAGAACTCTGGGTCTTTAGTGTATTCGAACTCATTGATGGCCTCGTAAGCTAAACATATCACACCTGGTGAATTCTACAAATCTTATACTTCGTTAACAGATTCAACGCGCGGGAATGGTTGCGAAACAAGTGTGAATTACAGTTATCCATATGTGAGATTGTAGCAGAGTGAAGCTGCTGGGCATGAAGTAATGAAACCCGATCTTAACCTGTGCGAACTATTGTATTCTGGCCCAGTTGTTGTGGCGTTGATTCCTCCTTGCAGTCCGTAACTCAGTGTAATCCATTTCCGCTTCTATGCAGTTTCAAGGGAGGAAATGCTCCCGGGGGTTTTGTGATGATGTGTGCACTTGCCATAGTAAATGTTGTCGTGTACGATGCACTGGTATGGTTGGGTTTACGCAGGGAAAAATAGTTGTGTCATTTTCTTATATACAAAAGCTGGCTGTGGCTCGATGCACTTATTGTAAGAATGATACGCAGCAGCTAAATACAGACAAGCTCAGTGAATGGGAAGTTCACTGAGTAGATATTATTAGTCTACCTAAATACAGACCAGCTATAAAAGGGTAAGCTTAGTCTGTCTATGTAAAGAGAAGAATACGCACCTCAGTGAATGGGAAGTTCACTGAGGTGCCTGTAACTACATGTCTAGTTTATATATGTACAGCCTCGGTCATGCGTGACCGAGGCTATCAGTGCCTTCAGATACCCGGCGTTGTTGTGTTCACCGCTTACTCATATCTCTCCCAACACTTGTCTTTATTTATAATCTCTCCATGTGGAGAAATCTTGGGATGGACTTGAATGAAGATGGACTCGGACTGCCAAAGTTGGAAAAGGCAGCACAGGTGAGATGAGAAATGCTGGTTGTAGGATCCGGAGTAACAGACCCAAGTGACTGAGGATAACCGACAAGAGCAGAGTGTGGCAGCTGGAAAGGTCGATATCATAAGAAACAGGACACAGAATGGCTTAGATGTTGTGAAAGCGAGAATCTATGGGCTGTGACTGTGTGGCTAGGGCTCTGGGAGATGCTGAACTTGAAAGAAGCTACAATGGGCAGATTCTAATTTAAACAAATGCTATAAAATGAGGGAGCAAAGCACTACTTAGACTCTCGACATAGACTACAGAACAGGTCGGTTTAAAAATCCTCGATTTTCAAGACGTTGATAATTTCAAGCTGCATAAGTAGCTTCAAGTATAATAGTCCGGTATCTGGAAAAAAAGTTGTTTCTACCTTCAGTTGCTTGAAGAGTCAACCACAGCTTTTGAAAGACGAGAGACATGCATGAGGAGATGTACTGAAATGACATGCAGTAGGAATCCTCAGATTATAGCCAATTGAATTATATTTCAAGCAAGACTGTCAATTCCATATACAGTAGTTGAACAGTATAAAGTGCACTTGAATTCCAATTGCTGGACACAAGAGTGAAGGGTCAGTCAAGCACCATGACAAGAATAGGGATGAACAATGATATACTATGATGTTCAATGAGCTTGCCCAGTACTAAGCTAGAATCCTGTTGATAAGAGACACATCAAGCTCAGGGGCAATACTACAAAATATGTGGCCATATAAGTATACATTATCTCCTCTTTCAAAGTCTACACCCCCATTTTAGCTGGAGCTAAGAATAACATTGAGTAAATATGTGGAGTTTACCTTAATTTGGAACACTGGTTAGGGGTTTGCTTTCAAAAGGCAAGGTGGTATAAGGGTGACTCAAGGTCATGTGACTAGTTCAACAACTGTCTCAAATCAAACTCATGTGTGGCTTCCCCCCAACTGCTTGCTGCTTTGCTAGTAACATTCCTCAGTCTCCTCCAGCTTTCTGGGTCTCTGCTGCCTCTCTACTGGGTTATTACTGCTGGGTTCTCCTCTCTTTCTGCTCGCTTCTTCTGAGATTCTGGGATCTGCTGGTGTAGGGGATCTCTTAAAAAACACTGAATAAGGGTAGATAACAAAGTGCAAAAACATTAGAAAAGACTAAAGTACAAAAAAAGAAGAGCCTCTTAATGTACTATTAATGTTTTCTCAATTAGCAATTGTTTTGCTAATTAATCAGTCTGGATATGTTCAAATATTCTCTATTAGACCTTTCTCCAATCTTCTAGTGGTTCACAATATTCATTAATCCTTTAATAATCCTTAATACAACATCTATTGTTCACCACCAAAGGTTTGGCCTGAAATTCAAACTCTGCTTTCCAAAATGTCGGGCTCTAGCCAGATTCAAGTCCAGAGCCAAGTTGCCAGTTTCTCCATAGAAACACACAAATATTAGCCTGAGACACTCCTTGTCTCATGCAAATATTAGGGTAAAACATTAGATCCTTCCTGCACAGCTCTTCCCTTAATCACATGCTTAAAACCGGTCTAAATCCCCTTTTTTATTGTTAAATTAGGAGATTACTAAGAACAAGCTAAGTAATGTCTCAGAAATTGACTCACTATTGGAACTCCTATTTTAGAAATGACTCATACCAGTCATGTGACCTCATGAATGACTCATTATGTCTCAGATGGCATGAGTCACTGGATTCTGATTGGACAAGGATGGTTTTAAGGGTGTAAACTAGAGATCAGGATGCACCCTGAATTCTGAGACAAGGTGCTTGTGATTCTTTGACATGACTCATTCCCAGGAACTGTGATCCTATTGGCTTGTACTATAAATAGTTAGGAGATAATTTAGCTTACTAATCATCCTGTAAATTAGTATAAAAGGAGGCCTTCCTGCCCCCCTTTGAAGCAATCAAATCAATCATCTCCTTTCCACTTGTCAGTGTGACATTGTGAGTACTCTTAGTCAGCTGTTGATAGTCCAGCTCCTAGGTTTACATAATAGTATTAGTACTTTTGATAGTCCAGTATTAGTATTATCTTTCTCATATATTAGTATCATTGATAGTCCGGTATTAGTATTAGATTCAGCATAAGTAGTTAATAGTCCTGCTTAGTAAAACTGATTCTACAGACTGAGATTGTTCTGTTGATAGTCCAGTTCAATTGCATCTCTACCCTGAGGGTTTCTAATCAGTTTCTGATTAAAGACTCTTTTGTCTCTTGAGATTACTTCACTGTAATTTCTGTTTTGGCCTCACCCTCATTTTAGAGTATATTGACTGGGTTATCTATTCAGTCCACCTACTTCCTCTTTCCTCTAAGCGCATTCCCTTTCATTGGAATATCTCTGGACCCCTAAGTGTCCTGAACCTACAGACTTTGATAGTCTCATTAATTGCTGCTAAAAAAATGCATCACTTACTTGTCGTATTAGCTTGCTAGAGCTATTACACAGTTTGTGACCAAGGTACAAATATTAAATTATTTCTGGAGTTGTACTGCAGCAGGGTTTGAAACTCTTCTTCATCTCGCTTCACTACACACAGTGCTTGACTGAAGTGTTATAACTTTAACACCAAGGTCTTGTCCAGGTTCCAAAACAGCTGGGTTGTGCTGTCTTCTGCTGGGGGTTGTGCTGCCTTCTGCTGCTTCTCATGACTGTCTTCTGTGCCCTGCTGCTGCCCCTGTGCTCTCATTTGTCTCCTCAGCTCTGGCAAGCATTATTTTCCCTTTTTGGTCTATTTTTCATACTGATTTTCCTGTTTTTTGCCTCTTTTTCAGCTACTTGTTCCTCTCCCACCCTCACATATTACTTTCTCTGTTATCTACTGACTTAGGTGAGTTCCATTCTTATGTTTTCACTATTGTTGTTTACTAATTTTTGCTTTTTGACCCATTTTCAGCCATCCTCTCCCTCAATCCTCTTCTTCATCTCTCCTCTCTCTCTCTAGATTAGGTTCCTCCTCTGGTAAGTGGGGTTATACATCAAGGTGTCTTGTTTTGAACATTTTTGATGATGAAATTGCACTTTTTTTTTATGGTTTACATAACCCACACTTGCACATCCTCCCACCTCCTCCAAACACCACTGCTGACACACCCACTCATATACTGTAACACCCCATGTGCCTGTCACAACCTTGCTAAAGTTATATCCACCCTTATCTCTGGCTTGAAGCACATGGATGCACTTTCCCTTTCAGGTTAACCCCACTCATCTCACATGGTCATACCCCTAGTCTTAGTCAATCCTGCCCATCTGCCTATCCCAGTCTATACAACCTCTGCCATCAATCCTCAGCCCTCTGACTGGACATTGCTCCAACCATTCACTGGACAAAACTTTCCCCAACCTTTATCACTAAACACCTTTTAATTTCTGTTCCTTTATCTCACCAATTGATTTAACCCCGCTTACTATTTCCCAAAACAGAAGTGCATCAAGATCCTGCTCAGGATCCTGTCCAGATCCTGCATGGGCTTGGTTATAAAGTTTGCTTGGCCCCTTGTACTTTCGTTCCCTTGTTCTTTCAATCAGAGATCTTCTCCCCATTAGTAATTCCCCTTGTTCTTGGTCGCTAAGCCCTACTGGAATTTGTTTTAATACTGTCAAAACATAATAATAACCCTGAAAGCATCTCAAGCATCCTCAAGTGCATTATCACTCAAACCTGTTCTTCCTGTAAGTATCTCAAATTGTGCGCTACAGTCACCTGCTGACCTGTTGGATATCATCTTGAGGTCATACAGTTTGATACAAGCTGTTCTGGCATGATCAGGGCCTCCAAAGGCTTCTTCAACTTGTCTAGTGAACTCATCAGAGGTAGTTATTGAGGAACTTCTATCAATGATAGCTTGGGTCTTATTATATGCCCATATTGCTACAGAGCCTCCTTGTTAGAGGACAACCCTGTAAGGGCAACCCCTGTACATGTCAGGGGAAAATCTGCTCCTAATGCCAAACTGAGTCCAAAAGGCTCAGCCAATAGGCCCACAAACCAGACCAAGGGATTAATTCAAAACCTCAGTGCTGCTAACACCTTTGGGACCTCTGAGTAATGAAGAGCATATCTGTGGGAGAATAGGACAGGGAGTGAGATGAAGAGGCCAGGGGCTGATGACTAAATAGATAGGTGAGCCAAAATGAGGAAGGATTTTGAGGTATAAATCCCCAAGTCCAAACAAGTGACCAATATCCTGGTCATACACCAAACCAAAGGCCTGAGACCCTGCCCCAAGTACCCAGGGTCTGGCTCATGAGTGTCCAGGTGAGTATACCTCTGGACCCAATGGGAGGGTAAGGTATGTTGAAGAAGTGATTCATGGGGAATATGATACATAGAGCACAGGTCTCACTAGCAAGGGGCTTAGGTTTTGCTCTTAGGAATTTCCCCTTTCTAGGTGAGTCCCCCCTCCCTTATATACATAGTAGAATGGTGAATCTGGAAATTCCCCCTTGCTAGGCACTGTATGATGGCCTACAGGTGCCACAGGGATTTCCCTGATAGTAGCACTCACAGAGTAACATGCAATACCTAGCAAAAGGGAAAATCTTAAGGTCATAATATCACACTATAGTAGCGGACACTCAAAGTCCGCTTATTTTGGTGACCCATTTCTAAAGCTCCGGAATTTATC
>QLPI01011948.1:0-13977 GCA_003314275.1 Chroogomphus rutilus | reverse complement strand
CCCGACCTTTTCGCCAACACCCCTCGGCAGTACCGAAGTCCGTCAGTATCCGACGCTTGACAACGTCGACCTGTTGCAACTCTAAGTTGTATTTGCATGCAAGGGCGAATATTAGTCGGATTGAGGTGAGACGGATGGTGGGCGAGTAGGTTTTGTTGAAATCGATCCCGGGGACTTGAGAAAACCCCTGTGTGACAAGTTGAGCTTTGTAACGGTCGATTTGGCCCACATTGTCGCGTTTTATTCTGAAGGTCCAACGGCTTCCTATGACGTTCTTGCCAGCAGGTAACGGTACGACGGTCCATGTTCGATATCCCATAAGAAGGTCGTATTCATGCGCGCACGCATCTTTCCATTTGTCAGCATCTCAAGACTTCATTGCATCGTGGTAACTCGTAGGTTCGTCGTCTTCTAAGGTGATTATCGCTGACTCTGTGGATTCTAGGTCAGCGTAACCGTTCACTAGCGCCGCCATTTCCATTATCAGCACCACTCGATGGCACATTCCGCGGCCATACTCGACATTCATGGGATCCATCCAGGGGCCGCGTTCGAAGTCCTTTGAAGCCGCAGGTTCATCATCCACGTCCATCTTGTTGTTGCCCATCTCATCTCCTTTTTCCATCTCTTCATCGGCCGGTTTCTCTTCAATGCACTCACCCTCACTTCCATTCTCATCCTCGCGGCATATTCCCTCTTCTTCAATCTCCATATTGTCCTCTTCGATCGGCGTTTGCGCTGTTGGACTCAAAGGGAGTGGTAGCGTGTCGTTCTCATCCCAGGTTCTACTCGCGGGGGCTTGAACAGATGGTGTGACGCTGACAGGGGGTTGTGACTCGGTCCAAAGGCCTGGCATGTCATCATTGTCGGTACCATGGATCGTGACACATTCAATGTGGTCTTTCTCGTCGAAGATAACATCCCTGGACTTCAGTATGGTTCTATTCTGAGGTATCCACACCTTGTAAGCCTTTGAATCATCATAATATCCCACGAATTTCCCTTCTATTGACTTGAAATCCCCTTTTCATCTAGTTGCTTTGGGTACCAAAGCCCAGCATTTTGCTCCATACGTTCTGAGCCAGTCAACATTGGGTTTGCTTCCCCAAAAGGCTTCATATGGCATCTTGTGAATCCTGGAGTGGAGAATTCAGTTGCGTACGAAGTTTACGGTGTGTACTGCTGATACCCAGAATGTTTTGTTGAAACTTGCATCATGTAATAGTGTCATAGCGCCTTCTTGAAGGGTACGATTGTAGCGTTCGGCGATACCGTTAAGTCTGGCATGTATGGTGGGGTTGTTTGGTGGATGATTCCTAATTTATCACATGTGAGTTGAAACTCGGCTCCCATGTACTCGCCTCCATTGTCTGTTCTGATTATTTTCACCTCTGCCCCTCTTTGGTTCCTGAAATAGCGGTTTGATACTTGGGTGACACACATAACAAGATTTGAGTGTACGCGATGCTGTTTTGGTCCTTCCACTCGTCTTCAAGCTTTGAAAGAGGAGTAGTAGAAGTGGCAGTGGTAGGGAACTTATCTGAGCCGGTAATCATGTCATATAACCCTCTATCGCTCGCTGTTGCTAACAACTCTCTGCTCCAGGATAGCCAGTTGTCTCGTGATAATCTCGGTTTGATATCATGGAACTTGTGAACGTCGTATCACGGTGGGGATGTTGTGGTCGCCATGCGTGCTTGTAGGGTAGAGTCTGAGACTCTTAATCATGTTAAAAATAATGAAGTTAAATTTTTAAAGCATGAAGCCCATTGCACTTTGAAGATTATGTGCAAGGAAATGAAAGAGTGAACTTAAGTTGAATGACATAGTTGTGGACTCGAAAAAACGTGCTGTGATTTCAAACATTTAACTACCTATTTATATGAAGATACATAGGAGTCGGATAATGATAAAACAGAAGATTGTTTATGATGATCAGAAGATGAGCAATGGTTACATAGGAGAACGGTGTTGGAGTTTTCGGGGTGTGTGGGAAAAAGGTAATGGAGAAAAGAAAAAGGAAAAACAAAGTCCTGTGTCTAGTCTGTCTGCAAGGCCTGGATTCATTGTGTAGCTGGTCTCGACTCGATGTTGGGGTTAGATGACTGTAGTAGCAATCCCTCGACTCGCTGTGGTGAGATGTTATGTGTGCGCATGTTTGCACCTCGACTCGACTCGGTTTAAGCTTGTACTTGACTCGTGTGCATGTAATGCATATGCGTCTCGGTGATCTCGGCTCAACTCGTTGGATTGAAGATGTTTTATGTTTTGGATCTGGCGGCAGCGAAAGTAGAAATGATAGTAGAAGTGAATATAATTTGCTTATCAGTGTGTTTAACAAAATCCATATGGGATAGGGTGTTTTTCTTTTATAAGTGAATGAGAAGGGGCTGCTGCTGTCACTGCTTCCAAAGAGATTCGATTCAGGGTCGCATGATGGGGCAGCTGGTACTTGTGAGAGAGAGTTTTCTACTATAAGGGCAACCTAAGCAGGTGTTCTACCCTCGGGCGGTGCACTGGCGAAGGGGGATCCAAAGATTTAGTATAGTATCTAATACATAGTAACCAGCCTACCTGGCAAAGGGGGATCCAAAGAGAAAACTCTAGGGAACCCTTTGCCCACTAACTACTGTATATAAGCACTGTTGCTATAGTGCTCCACGCCATACCAGACATCATTCTCCATACTGACCAGGAAGTTCTGCCAGGGTCCCGACACCAGGAGTGACCAATGAGAGAAGGGCTGATAGTTACAGTTGACACTTCTGAAGGGTGACCACCAGTAGTGATGGTCATTTGGTGAGTATTTTGTTCGGAACTGCCATGAGTGGGCCAAATGGGTCTCGGTTGGCAGGTATGAAGTATGGGTGGGGTGGTGTTGGTCAGGATTCATTATTGGGGGTTCCCCTGACACACGGAAGGTAGGGCATAACACATGAGTACATTGAAGCCAAGCCACTCCAATTAGTCTCCAGGACTTGGCTGATTTCCCACCAACACCATAAAGCTGGCACTATTTTAGTAGTGCTCGGCCCATGCATGGTCAGCATTCCTGATGCCTGACAGTACTACGCCAATATACTAACTGCAAAAGTGACATCTGGCCTTGACACCATTGCTGGCCATAGGATGCTACCAATTGCTTCTGCATAGGATACTCATCGCATCTCCATGACCTTGGATAGGGAAGTCGGTCCTTGGTCCTTACTGAAGATTGATCCTGGGTTCATGGGGACAGGTACCGGTTTTGCATTCACCAACCCAAACTTCTCTGCCATGCTCTCGATGTAAGTTTTGTTTTGGAACCGTTAAAGAGGTAACCCGAAAACCATGACAAAACTTTGGTGTGAAGAAAGCCTAATCAAGTTCTCCAACAAGATGACAGCAAGTTAATGCCTGTCTAGGTGGATGTCCAAAAATAATTGTTTAGAGGGGGCCATGGCAGGTACCTTGTCAATTACATGTAGGAATAATAGTTTATGTGCGTGACCTATTATTCTACCCTTGCCTAGGATTATTTCCATGGATGTTCTATAAATCTGATTTAGTTCTTTTACTATGTTTTTGCATACCTTTGTGTTTTTCACCGAGAAACCTTTCACTTCAGTAGAAGGGTTTGAGATTTACTCTTTGGAATAAACCTCTGTCAACATGTCTTCAGACCTGTTGATTTGACACTGGTCTTCAGACCAACATACCTAAGAGTGCTTGCTGTACAAGATTATCCGGTAGATTATGGGTGAAAGTAAGATTGATAGTTAAGCTACTTTTATGCTACAGAACTAGTCTCTATATATACTAATTCTAAGCTGATTATGTAACTCCCTGATAAGGCAAGACCTTCTGGAAATTAGTGGAATATTATTGAAAGGGATGGAAGGTCCTGGAATCCCCTGGAAGTCACAGTGTCACCCTTGTAGTCACTAATAATAAAAGAAAAGAAATATTCCCACAGCTTGTAGTCTTGTAACTGGTCAAGTCACAAAATATTATTAGCAAATGAGCCATGCTTCTGGGCTGACCTTTATGTAATAGCTATTATATAAGCCCAGGAATTTGTTGTACAAGTTGGTCTGAGAAATTGACCCAGGACTTTGGTGCCATTTTCCATGTATTAAGTAATTGGCACCCAGTTGTGGTTCCTTGTGGGTCCAAATAGAGATAGGCAAAAGGTATATGTTTTTGAGGGTTTTTCCTTGGACTTGAAGGTTTGTTATTTAAGAGTTAATTACCATAAGTAATTCACTCTTAAATGGTCAGCCAAAATACTATTATATTTTTTGTAGTCATTTTAGGACTGATTTGATAGGTGACTTTCTTTAGAGGAGAGGTTTGGATCTTGTTTGCTGATCTAGTTCAGAAGTCTTGTAGAAATCAATTGAAGAATTCCTGGTTTCCCAACAAGTTTGCTGGTTCATTGATATAGTATGTTCCTTCCTGTTCTCCTTGACCTCAAATCCAAGGTACCATCTGATTTCTCCAAGGTCCAATATCTCCCAGTGATGTCCAAGTTCATTTTTGATTTTCTTTATTTCAGTTATTCTTTTTGAGCTAACAATGATGTCATTAGTTGTGACTGCAACAATTGTGTGGTTAAGTTCTGATTTTTTGTGAAAAACTAAATGATCAATATCAGACCAAGTGAAGCCCAGGTGGCTTGTGAACACTTTGGTGAGTTCTTTTAGGCCACAAAGAGGGGACCTTTCTCAGGAAGTTTGCATGTATGATGGCCCAAGGCTGCTTTGTACATTGGACATTCTCAGCTTGTTGCTGTATGAGCACCTATGCAGATGGCACATCTCAGTGTGATGTGTTGACATGGTATGGGTTTGTCACATTTTTCTTCATTGGAACAAAGACATTCTCATGTTATGTGTTTGCCTGAGCATTATCTACAAATTGTTGTCCTCTTGCAGAGCTATGCAAAGTGACCAGATTGATGACAATTATAACATTGCAGTGGGTGGTATAGGAATTTGGTTGTTGGGTGAAGGTGACCCTGGAATGCAATGTGGTAGCTGATGTAGCTATTGGTAACTTGAGCATCGGTAAAGAAGAGAACTATGGACATGTATGGGTAGGAGAGGTGTTCAATCTGTTAGAGTGTCAAGGGGTGAGTGGTGATGTGGTCATTCTGGTTAATAAGAGAGATAACATTGCAGCTGTCTCATGAGGTATTGAATGTGGTGGGAATACAATAAACAATAACTGGGAAGGTCTTTTGGGTAACAGAGAGCTGATCAAAGAGTTTGGGGAGCCAGCAGTGCACAATCTGATGCCATAAACATGCCAACATGAATGTGATGCCACAAACACACTGACATGAATGCAATGCCATGAACACACAATATGAATGCAATGCCACAAATTGTTATGGCCCATGCTGCCAAATAAACCCACATTAAACCCCACAACCACCTGCGCCGTTTCCGGGACCTTTCCAATCGCTCAAAGTCTGAATAACCGATTTCTGGATTTCCGATGCATCATTCCGAGGTTCGGTGTTTCCAAACCTCCGAAGATTCCGAAGTCAAGGTTCCGTTCCTTTGATAGACGATGCACAGGATCATCACATACCTCACTCCTTTGTTCTTTGTTTTATATTGCCCCTTGTACTCTCTTCCCCCCCTTGTCTTTACTCGGTAAAAGATAGTACAAGACTAGATACATGTATATAAGTCACCAGTCGACTGGACTATTTGCCAGTATGAATATCGACTTAATTCTGCATCGTAGTTTCCGATTAAGTTCCGGTAAACTTTCCGACTCTCCGAAATTAGGGACAGATGATCGAGGAGGGCGCAACACATAAGTTGAAGCCAAGTCCCTGCGACCTCAAACCACTTGTACCACCCTATACCGCGAACAGTCCTAAGACCCCCGGCGCTTCCTGACTTTCCATCCCCATTCCGATTCCGATCCCAAGTCCGCGACCCTTAGTCCCTCCATCCCCGGAGTACAAACCCCCCCCTTTGGAAATCATTCGGAACCCTCTAAAAACCCTTCCGGAAGCCCCTAGCTAAGCGCCGACACACGGATTTAACAGTATATTTGTACTCACACTCCTGATCATCATTAAGCATGAGACCTATCACACGTTCACAAGCCATGCAGACAATCACCCAGGTGTCTGCCTGCCGTGCATCCATCCCCCGAGAACTGCCCATCCCCGGACCAAGTTTCCAGATGTCTCAGACCCCAGCACACCCCCCAGAGCCTTCTTCCAACTCTGGATTCTCGGACGCAGATCAACACCTGCATTTGAACTTGACCAACCTGTTCCTCGTGAACCACCCCCCGGCGACTCAACAATTGTCGACATCGGAGATGCAGTCCAGTTCAGGACCATCCACAGCAGTTCCATCAGACTCATTGGCACCCCCCTACGTACCACCACCCTTCGCACCTCCGCCCGTGGCACCACCGCCCATAGCACCACCACTCGTTGCACCACCCACCGTACCCCCGCTCGCTGTACCACCCCCCGTCGCCCAACCCCATGTCGCACCACCCGCCGCAGCACCACCACCTCCTGCACACCTGGGAGGGGCCCCCACCTTAGGACCCAATGTTGTGCCCGATCTCACTCAGGCCCTGGTTATACTGGCAAGCAACTTAGCCAGCCCCAGAAGATCAGCCCCCCACGCTGCCAAGGTCCGGGATCCGGATACCTTTGATGGATCCGATTCAAGGAAACTACAAGCCTTCTTAGTGCAATGTAGACTGAACTTCCATGACCTCCCTGATGCCTTCGACACCAAAAGCGCCAAGGTAACCTATGTACTGTCGTACCTGACCGGTACCACCCTGGACTGGTTTGAACCAGCCCTCTCTGCCCCCAACGAGCCAGACTGGCTCCATGACTATGAGGAGTTCGTAAACAAACTCAAAACCAACTTCGGCCCCCACGACCCAGAAGGAGAGGCCAAAGCAGACCTTGAGACCCTCCGCATGTGCGATAATCAGCGCATCACGAAATATGTAGTCAAATTCAATCGACTAGCCACCCACGTCCACTGGGGTGACACTGCACTTCGTCGCCAGTTCTACAACAGGCTCCCTAGCAGGATCAAGGACGAGGTCTCTAGAGTAGGAAAGCCCTATTCCCTGCTCCAACTCCATCTCCTGTCCCAATCCATCGACACCCGCTACTGGGAGCGACGATCGGAAATCGCCAGAGAGCCTTCCTCCACCCGGAACTTCGACCGCCCCTACGATAGAGGGAGGACCCCCATGACCACATATTCGGCCCCTAACATGGGTAATAAGACGGCCAATGTAGGCCAATCTGCGACCCCGTCCAGTGGCAGCAGGACTACCATGGATCTTTCGTCCAAAATCAGAAAAGACGGAAAACTTACACTGCAAGAATGGCAACACCGCTTCGAACAAAACCTCTGCCTCTTCTGTGGCAGATCAGGCCACTCAGCCAAGGAATGCCCAAGATCCACCACCACAGTCACTAAAGGGTGTGCAGCCTCCGTGACGGAAGAGGTTGAAGAAGAGTCTGAGACGTCGGACACTTCGGAAACCAAGGAATAAGAAGCTAGGCTCCCGACTCCAGCACCAGTTGCTCATGTTGAACACCAACTATGCCTAAGGACATAAAACAAAACAATGCATCCAACCTTTTCAGGAATATGACCCCCCGTGACCAATTGTTGAAAGATTTCGACCTGTTTCTGCGGAAACACTCTGACTCCGACCCTCCAAACTCCGACCCTCCGAATCCAACCCTCCAAACCCCGTCAGAATTATAGTTGCTAGGACCATACGCTTACCCACTCTGATCCGTTGATCGACAGGGCATTGAGTACTACTCGTTTAGATTATCCTAACTGATTCTTGGCAATATAGAGCCAGCAGTCTTCACTCAGCGCTCAATCCGACCCTCCGAAAAACTCCACTCAGGAAGAATCCTGATCACCGCAGAATCCCATACTGTTCCTTAGACTAATGGTACCATGTAGATTCTCTTAGAACTAGAACCCTTCTTGTTAAGAATATTAATATGAGCTAAGCTAATCAACACGATTCAACCGAATTGCAGGACATTCCCCGAACCCCGATGACACCGGGGGCATCCAAGTGACAATCCGGTGAATGAACACCACAAAAACATGATCAGCACCATGAATGCCACGACCCCACACATCATCAGTCATCGCCATAAAACAAGGCATGTGCCTCGTTGGGATCAGAGGGATCAGGCTGTCAGAAGTAATCAATCCCTTGCCCGCCCCCCCCCACCACTTGACTCCAACACTGGGACTACCAGTTCAGGAACCAGCCCCGCCGTCAACGCCACAACCTCCAGAGCCACCGCTTCAGGAAGCAACCCCATTGCCAGTGCTGCAGCCCCTGGAACCACATCTTCAGTAGGTCGCCCCGCCACAAGTGCCAAACCCTCCACATCACACACCGGGACCGCCTGCTCGGTAGAGCGCCCTGCTCTGGGTGTCACATCTCCCACACCATGCGCAGAACCTGTCAGGGGACGACCCTCTCCGAGTCCTGATGACAAGT
Source organism: Chroogomphus rutilus (assembly GCA_003314275.1). NCBI lineage: Eukaryota > Fungi > Basidiomycota > Agaricomycetes > Boletales > Gomphidiaceae > Chroogomphus > Chroogomphus rutilus. The sequence continues at coordinate 5,451 of QLPI01011948.1, read as the reverse complement.
CCGAGGTCCTATCTCGGACTCCATCCCAACTCCGAGGCCCTATCTCGGACTCCTCCCAACTCCGAGGCCCTATCTCGGACTCCTCCCAACTCCGAGGCTAGGAGACCCAGGTCCGAAAGACCACCGATGTCAGAGGACGATCCCTTCTGAGTCCTGATCCAAGTCCAAACCCCTATCTCGGACTCCTCCCAACTCCGAGGCTAGGAGACCCAGGTCCGAGGGACTACCGAGCAGGAGATAGGAATGATCTTAGCATGATGACTGGAACCGGGAATAGGTGCCTGTGTTGATTTATAAGCTAGTGCACAGACCACTTACATAAAGGATATAAAAGAGGTTCACCAGCAGCGGAGATCCTTAGACTTTCCTCTTCGGATTTCCCCTGCTTAGGTGAGAGCCCTACATGTACTTAGGTAGTAGCTATAATTGAACTTCAGATTTCCCCTGCTTAGATCTGAGAAGCCTGTGGGTAGGCTCTGGGTTCGAGTCCCATAGTCAGGCCTAGGAGGACGTCCAGGGCTGGGTGGTGTCCCGCTGGTTCCAGCCTCTGGCAGTCTAGACCAGTTCCGAAGGAGGGTTGCCCTTACACCTACCAACCCATCGCCTGTTAAGTCTACCACACCCATTAGCCCATTGATAGACATCCACAACTCTACTTCAGTCTCTCACTTAGAGGTCTACTAATTAATAGACCTCCTTTGGTTAATCAATCTAGCAATGGTTTGACCCTGGACTTAATAGTATATATTCAAACTCACACTCCTAATCATCCATGAGATGCAGCATATGTATCAAAGCCTTATAAACAGTGATGAAGCCTCAGCATGCCATGCATCATTACTGCAGGACCTACCCATAGCAAAACCCAGTGTCCACATACCCCCAAGCCCTTTGCCTGCCTCAGAACCACCCTCCAAATCCAAAAAATCTAATATGAACTACAATCTATGTTTGTCCCTATCTAATCTGTTTCTTTCCCTACTAGTCAATCCACCAACAATGGTACTATCAGATCATTTGAATGATATATTAACCTCATAGAAGCCATTGCTATGCTGGCAAATAACCTGTCTAGCTCAAAGAAGTTGGCCCCCCAGACTAATGTCTAGGATCCAGTTCTTTTCGATGGGTCTGACTTGAAAAAGCCACAGGTTTTCCTTATATAGTATACCCTGAATTTCCATGATCACCCTGATGCTTTTGACTCTGACTGTTCCAAGGTAACCTATATACTCTTATACCTGACTGGCACTGCCCAGGACTGGTTTGAACTAGCCCTCACCCCTAAAAATCAGCCATCCTGGCTCTATGGCTATCAAGAGTTTGTATCTGAACTCAAAACCAACCTCAGCCCCTACAACCCAGAGGGTAAAGCTGAAGCTGACCTTAAAAACCTCTTCATGTGTGACAACTAGCATATTATAAAATATATGGTCAAATTCAACAGACTTGCTGTCTGTATTCAATGGGGTAACTTAACACTCCATCACCAGTTCTATAATAGCTGCCCAAACAGGATCAAGGATGAAATTGCCTAAGTAGGAAGGCCTCATTTGTTATGACTCATACCCTCAAATAAACCCATTTTGGATTCCTGCAACCGTCCACACCCTTTCTGGGTGTTTTCTATCTATAATATCCAGCACAGGCCCCTTGACCACTTTCCCACAATTCCAAGATAACAATCCAAGGTTCCACAATCCTGACTCTCCATGATTCCATAACCAAGGTTCTGCTCCCACAATAAAGCATCTTACAAGATCATCGCATACCTCACTCCCTTGTTTTTGCCTTTCTATTAACCTCTTATATTTCCCCCCCCTTGTCTTTCAACCGGACAGTAGATAATACAAGGGGTAGCTACATGTATATAAACCCCAGTTGACTGGACTATTTACCAGTACAAATATTGACTTGATTTGCATCCTAAATTTCCAACTTAGTCTCTCGCACATTTTCTGAATTTCTAAAATTAGGGACAGATGATCGAGGAGGGCACAACACATAAGTTGAAGCCAAGTCCCTCTGACTTTGAATACCCAAATGACTAGTCATACAACCCCAACACCACAACCAACTTCTCTAGGTCTCTAGCACTTCTCCGTCTGCTTCTGCCCTTTCCATCCTTGTTCCCAACCTTTGACCTTCAACCCACTACACCCTTGGAATCTCAACCCCCCCCCCATAGAACCCTTTGGAAACCTGTGGAATCCTCCTGGAAGCATTACATTAAGTGCCTGACATGTGGATTTAACACCATTCCATTCTATAACTTTTACACTTGTCTCAGTCTGTTAAGCTGACAATGCATAGGCCAAGTGCTATTGCAATAGTGCCGACTTCATGATGTTAGTGGGAATCGGCCAAGTCCGTAGGCCAATTGGAGTGGCTTGGCTTCAACGTACTCATGCATTGCACCCTACTTTCCGTGCATGCCACTAATTTGGAACAGATGAAATACCCAGGAGAGTGCCAAGAGTGCCAGCCCAAGTAAGGGACTTTAGACAGAAGGAGAGAAGTCAAGAAGGCGTAAGCCTAGTTGATATTCAGAGTGAAGAACTATCTACATACATTCACTACTTATATAGGTTAAAAAGTGAGATGTGGAACAGGGTAGAATAAGGAATGGATAACAATAAGGTATGCAGAGCATGTGGAGGTTTTGTCCATAATGATCAAGAATAGAATAAAGGAATGTAAACAAGAATAGAACAATGAAAATAAGATAATAGAAATGTGGCCAAGAATAGAATAATAGAAAGTGACCAAATATAAAACAATAGGGTCATGGACAAGGATAAAACAAGGACAGAATGTCCTGAGGTAAGGTGGGCCGAGGAATAAGGAGTAGACGGGGTGGGATTAATGGATAATGAGTGGGGAAGAGTGGATGAAGGATAGGAATGGGGGATGTAGATGGTGAATGTGCCAGGCCAAGACCAATTGTCAGGCTCCGGGAATGCCGAGGAGTTGGATGGGAGTGGCCAAGTCCTGCAGGCCAGGAATAGTGGCATGGCTTCAACGTGCTCATACGTTGCGCCCTACTTCCCATGCATGCCACCAATTTAGGACAGAGGGATACCTGGGAGGGTGCTGAGAGTGTCAGCCCAGGTAAAGGACTTTAGACAGGAGGAGGGAGGACAAGAAGGCGTAAACCTAGTTGATTTCCAGAACAAAGAACCATCTACATACATTGGCTACTTATATAGGTTAATAAGTGAGATGTAGAACAGAGTGGCACAAGGAATGGAGAACAATAAGGTATGAAGAATCATGTGGAGGTATTGTTCACAATGATCAAGAATAGAACAAGGAATGTGGGTGAGAATAGAACAATGAAGTATGACTGAGAACAAAAGAGTGAGTGAGAATACAACAATAGAGAGTGGCTGAACATAAAACAATAGGGCTACTGCCGAGTGACAACAAATAGTGAGTGTCCTGAGGGTAAACAGGCAAGGGGAAGGACAGGGAATAAAAGAATGATAAAGAATAGGAGGGTGGGATAGAGATAATGAACCGAATGATGAACCGAATGTACCAAGCCGAGGCCACACACTGGTGAGGGATGATATAGGTAAGGGTTGGTTGGTCGGTACTGCCGAGTAAATCAGAGCATGGTATTGTGGGCTTGACACCAATGTACCAAGTGACTTACATATGTGTGGCTTGGTCACTTGTACATGGAATTAGACTGATCGTCCGGTTGGCACTGCCCAGTTACTGGATACTTGGTACAAGTACTTGACACAGTCCATCAATGCCCATTATCCTATTACTCAGAATGATGATCTAAATTAGGTAGGGAGTCCTCTACCATCAGAACCCTGAACTATCCAAATAACAAGGGCAAGTCACCTGAAAACCTGAATCCCATTGCTAACTCTGGGAACAAGATGGCCAACCCTAACAAATCCTTAAACACATCTAGAGGTAACAAAAACACCTCTGACTATCAAGTACACATACCATGCTGAGTATCTGGTAACTCGGCACTGCTGACCAAGCAATCAGTCTATGTCCATGCACAAGTGACCAAAAGCCGCATGCAAGTCACTTGGTATGTTGGTCTCAGCTTGGCACATTCACCATCCACATTCCTCATTCCCATCCCTTATCCACTCCTTCCTCATTCATCATCCATTAATCCCACCCCATCTACTCCTTATTCTTCAGCCCACCTTACCTCAGGACATTCTGTCCTTGTTTTATCCTCAGCCATGACCCTATTGTTTTATAGTCGGTCACTTCCTATTGTCCTATTCTTGGCCACATTTCTATTATCCTACTTTCATTGTTCTATTCTTGTTACATTCCTTCATTCTATTCTTGATCATTGTAGACAATACTCCCACATGCTCTGCATACCTTATTGTTCTACATTCCTTATTCCTGTCAGGATTCGGTGACGCCGAGATATTGGTTAAGTCCTGCAAACTGTTTCGGAGTGGCTAGGCTTCAACGTGCTCGTGCGTTGCGCCCTGCTGTTCCGTGCGTGCCACTTGTTTGGATAGTGAGAGGAGCCTCGAGGGGGTGCCGAGGGCGTCGGCTCGAATGAAGGACTTTTAGAAATAGGAAGCGGACAAAAGGGGTGCGAATCAATCGATATTCTGAGTGAGGAACTATCTACATACATCCCGCTACTTATATAGTTAAGAAGCAAGATGTGGAACAGGGTGGCGTAAGGAATGGAGACAATAAGGTATGAGGTAACCACATGGAGGCATTGTCCACAGTGATCAGAAATAGAATAAGGAATGTAAGCGGAATTAGAATAATGGAGTATGGCTGAGAATAAGATAATGAAATGGTGGGCGAGAATAGAACAATAGAGGATGGCCCAAGATAAAACAATGGCAGTGGCCAGGACAATGAGTGGCCGTCATGTTGTTCGGGGAAATGGGTTAAGGAGTGGATAGGGGGTGAAGGAACAATGAAGAGGGATAGACGAGAGGAGTGGTCCATACGATGTACCGGGTGTACCGAGCCGAGGCCGTGCGGTAGTGCGAGATGATGTGGGTAAGGGCCGGTTGGTCGGTATTCCCGAGTGAGTCGGTGCTCGGTGTTACGGGCTTGACAATTCCACATCTTGCTTCTTAACCTATATAAGTAGCGCATGCATGTATATACTTCCTCATTCTGGGTATCGACTAGGCTTAGGTGTCAAGTACACGTACCGAGAACCGTCCACTCGGCAATGCCGACCGAGCAACCATTCTATATCCACGACCAAGTGCCCACGCCGCATGCATAACACTTGGTACGCTGGTCTCGGCTAGGTACATCCACCATCCACAACTCCTTATCCTCACCCTTCAGTCCGTCTCACCTCAGGACCTCCTGTCCTTGTATTATCCTCGGTCACGACTCCATTGTTTTATACTCGGCCACTGTCAAGCACCGTACATACTGACAGGCCTTGGGAAAGCCGAAGGGGTCGGACAGGTCAAG